>LOJH01006609.1:0-17330 GCA_001685095.1 Ellobius talpinus
ACCCCTCTGAAGGCCCAGAGACTTTCTACTGTTGGCCCCATCTACAGTTGAGGTCTCCCTGCACGTGTCTGCCCCTTTGTATTTAAGCCTGTCCTATGGGAGCAGCTCATCCCCTCAAGGCTTGCTCAGCCTTACTCGGCCTTTTCCTGAAATGTGTTTTTGGCCTAGGGAGAGGATAGGATTTAATTTCTTATGATCCTTTTTCTTCTTTCCTTAATGTTGAACTTTATTCTTAAAGAAGGGGACTTGACTTTTTTTTTCTTGTCTGAATAAGGGTACAGCCTTTCTCACCCTCTTCAGTGCCACCACATAGTACCATCCCTACAGACAGCTGCAACAAGCTGACAGGTCATTTCCTGAACCCAGGGACCACGTGGGCAGTGTGCAGGGGCTGCCCCTCCCTTTGCTTCCCTGTGTGTGAATGGACAGGCTCTTCCGTGCTTTTAATGAACCATCTACGGAACGATTCCTTTGAACTCGGTTTCATCTCCCTGTGCGATTTTAAGTAACTACCTCCCTCTGCTGATTCCCCTCCCCTGAAAGCCCTGCCCTAAATTTAAGCCTGCTTGCCACTGTGGCCCAGGCTTTCAGGCCAAGAGGAGGACAGCAAACAGGTGTGTGGGGTGGCTGGGCCACAGCTGTGGGAGTGCCAGCCGCTCTGGCAGGCCCTAGGCTGGGAGGGGTAGGAGGTGCTGAGTGACAGTCCCCTCAACCCAGTTGAGAATGTGGCTGCCAATCTCATGTCATTTACTCCCAGAAGACTGAGTAGCCATGAGAGGGGGTGACCTGAGACCTGGGTCTAGAGGCGTCCCTATGACAGCCAAATCTTTGCTCATGAATTCAGAGTCAGGTCTTGAATGGCAAGATCAAAAGCTGCCCCCAAGTTTGTAAAGATCAGCCACCATCCTCCCTGAGATGCCAGAGAGCAGGGTCCTGCAATGATGGGCGACTTCCGGCCCCCTTGCTTAAATGAGAAAGTCAAGTCGAGGACTCCAGCATTCTGGCCCTCAAATAGTATTTACTTAATAGTTAACTGGCTTTTAAAAGAGAATGGGGACCCGACTCCCTCCACTAATTAGCCCCGCAGGCCTGTCATCTCCACCTTCACCACCCACAGAGTGTGCTCTTGACAAGTCATGACCGAACTCCCAGGGGACCTATGCTCTGGGCTTGCCTCTCCACGGTCTGAGAAACACAAGTCTCCGAAGAAGATAAGATTAGCTTAGTGAAGGGTGTGCTGGGAAATGCCAAGGATCCGCTCGGGACCCTAGCATCTAGTGAATTTATCTCCCACCTGTAGTGACTGCACCTGATTTGAACAGACTTGTGGCATCACTTGACAGTGATGATGAGTGTCATAGAATGCGATGGCCAGCCTGTTCCTGAAATAGATAAGCAACGGGAGCCTAGGGGGTAAAGTGACCTGCTCGGGTGCACACAATGTTATCCAAGTGTTCCGCTTTCCTCCGCCGTCTCTCCCGGCTCGATGGCTGGAACACATTCCTAGTATTTGGGAGTAACACAGGGAACCGTCCTGAGAAGTCCCTCCAAAACACCATTCGGGCAAACGAGGGGCTGTTGGGACAAGATAGGACAAACCCCAGTGTGCCGGTACACACAGCTCCACCCAGTTTCTCATCTTTATATTATATTTTTTTTTAAAAAAAAAAGAAGTCTCAAATAACCCAAACAGGCAGGGTCTGATCTGCAGACAGTCTGCAGGCACCTGCCCAAGAAGCTGCCGGTCGGCTGGTCCATCCTCCTCTGATTTATGTTGTGCGTGTTAAGCCTTAAATTGTTGAGTCTCTGGCTGGCTGCAGAGGCATTACTGGAGGGCTGGGGCACGCTTGCAGCTTCCATGGCTGGCTCTGGTGCTGGAGGTGTTGGCCACGGATCAAGTCCAATCTCACACCTGTCTAGGACAATGAGGGCCTTGTTAGACGCATCCCTGGCCCAGGCTGCTTATTTTTCATATTCAGAACTTGGAGGAGGGGTTGGAAGGAGGGGGAAGACTGGAGAAGCCAAGGCAAGACTTGGGAAATATTGAGGTCAACTGATGCTTGGATTCTTTCCCACCCCGGGACCCTCCTCCCTGCCCACTCCTATCCCCTCCCCCACTTTATAAATTTATCTTTATATTTAGAAACTAAAAAAAAATCATAATGCCAACAGCAGCCCCCTTAGGAAAAACATTCTCTTGCATAAGGAGAGGCCTCTTAGACAATCCATTTCTAGGCATGGTGAGGACAGCAGGCAGTAGAGAGGCAGAATGAAGAGGGGGTGTAACCTTTATCCCACCCACCCAGTGCCAGAACGAACCTGAGCCCATCCCCCTCCTGGTGGCTGTGCCCCTGTGTTCCCTCCCTTTCCTCCTTTCCTCTGCTGGCACTAGTGAGGGAACAGAAACCGCAGAGGATCTTCCTCCCCATGTCTCATTTAGTGACAAAGCATGGGACCCTCACATTTCGATTCAGCTTGCCTGTCCCATGAGGTCAACAGAACTGGCCATGGCAGCACCCTCTGTAAATGCGGTAGAGCCAGCGTCCCCAAGGCTCAGACAGCAGTGGGTCCAGGTCGGGGTTAGCACCCCTCAAGGCTGATGGCTCTGAAGGTGTATTAGTCAGTCAGTGACAGACACATCCTCGCAGGATTCTGCAGGGCACAGGCACAAAACAAGGGTTATGCAATTGTCCCGGGCATCCTATGATGCCAGAGTCTACTGCGTGGAAGCCATATAGAAATGCTTGGTGATTCTCCCACGGGTAGCCACCATGCCTTGGGGACCCAGAGAGCTCACCAGTCTCCCAGGACCTGCCCAGACTTAGGTACCTGTGGCCATCCTTGTGAGAGCTACAAAGAACTCATTTACAACCGAAGCCCATCTCTGAACTTCCTCCTTGGAGGCACCACAGGGGAATACAAACACTGTTTAGTTCACTGGCGATTGAGGACTTACAAGACTTGAAGTTTGGGCTGTTCTTTTTGTAGCATAAATCACTGTTAATTCAGACACCCTTGTGTCTCTATATAGATGGCCATCAGTGCACATCCTCAGAGGGACAGCTTTTCAGCAGCAGCTGGACGGCCATAGTGTACAGGAACATTGAGGCCTCTGACCTCAGTGTGCATGCCACCTGTGTGACTCTGAGAGTCAACACAAGTGAAGAGCCTTGTGGCTTCCTGTTGCCACCCTTGCATTTGGGGATTCTCATTATAAACCCCTCTCGGTCCTGTGCCATTGACTGGGCCCACTTAGTCTGACCATGTAACCTTCAGAAGGTCATAGCTGAAGAAGCCATGACTGCCTTTTCAAGCCAGTTGAAGGCCAAAGACTTGACATCCAGAGTCTGTTTTCACTGCCCATTTTAAATCCCCTTCTCAAGCAATGCCTCCCTGGGATATTCCAGGCCATAAGGGTCTCTCCATGGCTCCCTAGCCCATCCAAGCTCTGGAATGCCTCACACTAAGCAGGGGAGCAGGGAGGAGACCAAGGCACTAACTGATTATGAGTTACTTGCTCCTTACCTGCCTCCCTCTCTGACAAGTGAATACCTGTGGCCAGGCCTGGTCCCCTCCCCACCACTTCCAATACCCTCTCATTCTTTAGCACACTTCATGTGCCCCATCTTTCAGGACATCCTCTCCCCGAGGACCAAGCTGAATCCTCTCCCTAACTTCTAAACCTAAGGGCCCTCCTCAGTGTGGCCTCCCCTCCCCCTCCCCTCCCCATCTGCTCTCTGTTTATACCAGAGAGGTTGTGGGGCCGATTGCCCTTTCCCTTGCTGCCCAGATGTCCTTCAGCGCTTCAGAGTGGTCAACAATGGTGACCGCTAGCAAGAGGACAGGTCCCATGAGATCCAGCACCTCCTCCCACACACATCTGGGCTCTGATACCCGCACAGGGTTGGTAGAGTTCTCAGTGGCCTTGAGTCCTCTCTCCCACTTCTCTGGGTCTCAGGAAGTCCAGGTCTTTAGGTAAAGGAGCCAGTGGCAGTCCCTAGAAAAGTTTTTTTTTTTCTGATCTTAGATCCACAGGGGTAAAATAGGCTATTTTGGGGTCTGAATCCCATTTCAGAGTTCCAGGCAAGAAGTAATGCAAGGAGGAAGATGGCAAGTCCCTTTGTCTCTTGCTTTTGTGGTCCATAACTTTCCATGGCTATGCTCACAAAACCAGAGACTCTCTTGGATACCTGCCCCCCCATGCAGCCTCGGGCCCCACAGCACCCCACACACACACTCCTTTCACCCTGCCCTGTCTTCCTTCCTCTGCAGACAGCAAAGGCTCACCCAAGGCAGCCTTCCACATACTGGAACCTGCCTCACATGCTTAATTAGAGACCTTGGCCCTGAAATAAGATGTCTTATTTACCCACAACTTCCTAGAGATCCCAGCCCCTACCACACCACTACGTCTTTCGTACAAGCCTGGCTCCTGCTTCCTGCCCTTCAGTCGTGCCTGCCTGTTGCTTCCTTCCCAGACCACATTCCGAGATTCTTCTTCAAATCCATCCTTTGAAACATTTGATTCAGCTCTCTACCCCTCTTGCCTTGCTCATCTAATAAAGTCCTTTTCCAGGTCCTAGGGCTATAGCTCAGTTGGAAGGGCGCTTGTCTAGCATGGATAAACCCACATTCGATCCCAAGCCCTTCTTGTAGTGAGCATGGCAGTGCACACCTGTAATCCCAGCATTCAGGAGTTTATGGCCATTCTCAGCTACATAACAAGTTCAAGGCCAGTCTGAACTACAAGTCTTTTCTTTAAAAAATAATTGACCCATTTCTAGGTTGGGGGCCTTCCGGGTCCTGTCCCTGCCTTCTGGTGACTTTACTGGAGTCTCCAACCAACCTGGGAAGCCAGGGATACCCTCCTGGCCTCCCCCTGGAACCCTCCTTTCTCTGATCAGAGAGAGGAGAGTGCTCTGTCAGCTGGATAGAAATGCACTCTCTCATCTCTGTATTCCAGCCGTCATGGGAAACAGTGTCAGCTTGTGACCCCACAGAGAGGTCCTCTGGCCCCCTGGCCCACTCATCCCCTTTGGGACGCACCTTCCCTGGGTGCTCTTGGAAACGCTTTTGTTCAAATCAAGGAAGAAAGTGCTGTGGATGAGCTGTTGTGATTCTTATTTTTTTTTTTAAAGAAGACGGGAAGTTCCTGTTTTTTAGAAAGGCTGTTCACTTCCAAAGAACCTAGTTACAGAGCCAGTCAGTCATAGAATGGCTTCTGGATTTTTTTTCCTTCAAGATGGTACACAATACATATGAAAAAGAATGAAAGAAAAAACCCTACTAAGCCAGTGAGAGAGAGTCAGCGAACACAAAGGGAGATATTATAATGGGCTTTTGTTGGTGCTTGCGTCTTCTTGTTGAAAAAAGAAAGACCCTGAGGTGCTGAGGTGCGGACAGACGCTGATGTTATCAGCCCCCAGAAATCCTGCCTGGAGTCCAGTGGCAGGCAGGATCCAAACGACCACAGCAACTGGTCCTGCTCAGCACAACGGGCGCTTTCAGTCTCTGGTAAACAGCCTGCGCCCCAGGGCTCAAATCCTTCAAAAGTTTGCCTAGGTAATTGCCTTTCATTGCTGTCTGGCCTGTGCTCATCAGTCTAATCTGGAGGTTCAGACAACCAGGCCAAAGCTTGCGAGACTGGAGGGGAACAAGCCTGTGAATCTAATCCACTTGAAAGACAGACTGATACAAGTGCAGCTAACTCATTATTCTAAGTGATGTGAACAGAAAGAGAACGGCACTTTCTATAAAAGGGTTTCAAGTCGGCACAGTGCAGTGCTTGGCGGCTTAAAGCCATTAGAAGAAAAGGTGAAGGGTGACAATGTGACTCCCTTAGTTGCTGTCCCCCTGGCTTAAGAAGCCTGGCTCCTCCCTGTGACTACCCCAGAATGGTCTCTTCCTGTCCTGCCCTTGATTCTGGATTATTTTGTGAAGTATGATAGCAACAGATACCAACTTTTATTTGAGATCTGGGTTTGGTTCCAGGGAATAAATGTAAGAGAGAATTCTGAGGGAACCCCACCCAACAGTTCCTGCAGACCTGTTATCAGGAAGAGCGCTCCTCCCCAGTGCAGGTCCCACCAAGATACTTGGCAGTTATTTGCATAGCTTTTGAAGTTTAAGCCTTTCCATTTTGCCAGTATACGGGTCGCTAGATAGGAGGAGGGGTGCTTTCCAGTAGTCTTATGGAGGTAACAGGTCTACAGTTAGCCAGGAGTTCAGCTTTGACCCCACAACCAACCTTCTGCGGGGAACAGAGAGAGTCTCGTCATTCTGGGCCTCAGTGTTCTCTGAGTTGGTGCTGGCACAGGGAGTCTCTAGGGCTGCTTTCTGCTCCATCATTCCATGAGACTTTGGAATGAGACCTCAGAGCTGCTGACAGTGATCCACATCGCTATCTAGTTACTTGTGACTCGTGCCCAGGAAACCCAGGAGGGGTAAGTGCTGGCCTGTCCCTTCCAAGGTGGCAAAGCCAGCGGTCACCTCAGGAGCAATCTGGTTGGTTGTTTACACCTGTGGCTTCCCCAGGGCTGGACTCAGCCATCAGTCGATGCCAAGTCTGGGTTTTTCAGCCCTGAGACTGAGAAAACAGTTGCCCCAGACTCCAGTATGGAGACAGGATTCTCCTCGGGTACAGGCTACCCACAGCTGCGCCACCTCTCACCCCTCAGTTCATGCATGCTCCACCCAGGCCACAGTGCTAACTTATATCACCTACAATCAGAGCGGCCTCTCCAAGCCCCATTTTCTGCTTTGTTGTTGAAGTTGGCCCAACTACTGTATCAGTACAGCCTTCTCTGGGTCAGGTTTCCCTTGATATTTTAGTGACCCTTGACGTTAGGAGCTGAACCATTCTGTTAGGGACCCTCTTGTGCTCCATCAGATAGTAAACAGCACCCCTGGTCTCTACCCACTAAATGTCTCTTTCTTGCTTTCCTGACTAATCAAGCCTGTTTCCTGACATGGCTAAAAATCTTGCAGAGAGGGTTTGCTGCTGGTTCACACCAGCGTGGGGAAGTCCTGAGTGTATAGTCTGTGCACACACGAGGTCAGCATGTGAGACAATGTGTGTGAGTCTGCAGAGCCCAGGCGCCTCCGTCCTCCGCTGGCAATCCGCTTTGTGCAGGCAGTTGTTTCAGGACCGCCCGCTATCTCAGCCTACACATTTCTTCTCTTCCATCTGAGTCCAAGCCACTAAAAACTCATCGCATCTGTATGAAGGGCTGCCTTGACCTTGTAAATCAAAGGCGCTCTCTGGAGGGAGGTTTCCCACCGCTGGGCTCAGCCTGGCATCATCCTTTCTCAGGGTGACCTCAGCTATTCAAGTATGAAGGTTGTATTTGAAATGCCATTTGCTTTCCCCACGTTAATAAATGAAGCTGTGAATCTTTAGATCATCAGAGTTGTGCTGATTACCAAGAATTTTCCTCTGAATGGTACGTGTCTTTTTTTTTCCTTTATCGAGATTTATGTTAGAGTTTAAAAGAATTCTGGCAGATTTCCGTTTGCCTCTCTGAATCAGAGCATGAGTGGAGATTGCCCCCAGACGAGCCTGCCTTTATTAGTTTAAGTCCTTTGTTCGGAGCGTCAGGGATTAGCTTATGAAAGTACGCACGGCTCTTATCTTCAAAGGTATCCTCTGCACGGCGGACTCCGCCCCACCAACCCGCGCTATTAATCTATTGCAATCCCAATTAGTTCACATCAAGGTCAATTACTTGGGGTGTGCAAGAGGGCCACAAACACAAGTGAACAAGTCCCCCTCGTGTGGCTCTCCCATGAAAATGAGAGAGGGATTACAGCCAGGTAGCGGAGAAGCTAGAATTGTCTGCTGTGTCCCTCGGTGGTTGATAGCGAAGGTGTTCAGTAACCCTAAACAACCCAAAGCTCGTGCAGAAATGTGCGAACAGGGAGGGAGGGCCTCAGCCTCCTCGCCCCAACCCTGTTCTTGATGGTGAGTATCTGAGTAATTTAGCAGTCTCTGAGGCACAGAGAGGTTTCTGAGAGCATTCGCTGGCTGTGGAGGAGCAGCCTTGTTTATGATATGTGATAAGCACCGCTCCTTCCAAAGACATGTCTGTGGAAGACGGGCTAGAGTTCGTGGGTGCACAGGATGGGTCATCGTAGTTCAGGAATGGAGGTCAGCTCCGGGATCCCAGCCACGCATCCCACGGTCTCTTTGAGGCCACCAGCAGGAGAGATGGTCGGATGGTCAGTTATGTGTCTCCAATCAGAGGACAAGACCCTCCCTTATGTAACGCAAACATACTTCTCAGATCTACCATTATTACCTAGCAGGGAGGAGAAGCCATGGAAGACCAAATGGAAGTGCAGCGTTCAATGTCCATTGCATGCAGTCAGACAGGACAGTTCTTGTGAAAGGATGGATGTATTGAAACAACCCAGACGAGAACAGCCAGGAATCATGCAAGGTTTATCTTTCCCTTCCAACAGACCCTGGACTTACAGATCCCTCTAATACAGGGAGAGAGAGACCTATGCATAGCCTGACTAGAAGATGAATGAGAGAGAGAGAGAGAGAGAGAGAGAGAGAGAGAGACCCCACCCACCTCCAATGCACAACTCTCCATAGTTCTGGTCTCCTGGCTCTACTTCAAGGAATTGATTCTAAGATTCCAAGTCTGGTATGTAGGCAAGGGAAATTTGACAGTGGCCAGGGTTCAGGCAGGAAGAGAACAGTCTTCTAAGACCAGACCTGAACTCTGCCCACTATGGCCCTGCCCCAACACACAAAGCATGAAGAAAACATGAGAGCAGACACCGACTGGATTTCTCTTGCAAGCATTTATCAAAGGGGGCTTAGGCACTTCACCTTTGGGGGAATTCTCGATCTCCCTGTGTCGGAATGTTCTTCTGTGAGTGTGGAGTGTGGAAGGAAAGCTCTCAAAGAACACCCCTTTGACATGACTCACACCTCTCAAGACAAAGAACAATGAATCTTTGACTTGCTATTCAGCTTTCAGATCCTGTGTCCTGGAAGGGACCATGCCACCCTGCCCTGAGCCAGGCTGTGCAGTGTTTGTGGAGCGGTGGTGCGGGAGGAGGAGCTTGCGCCGTGTCTTGGTGCTGGCACTAAGCCACCGGAACCACACACACATCGTTGTGGAAACCATGGTTTGCACCCTGGAACTCTGGCTGACTGAGGCAAGTCTCATTCCTAGTAGCCCTATGGGGCCTGACTGCCGTCTGCTAAGTGGAACACCAGCAGTGTGGATGAGGGATCTCTACTGTGCACCAGCCGAGGGATTCTCACTCTGGACACCGTTACCTTGTCTCTCAGTGCAAGTAACTGAATTGACAGTGATCGGGCCAGGGTCCCATTTCCCCCTTCCAGTAACCTCGGAGGCTGATGCCATCACCCTCCTCACAGGTGGGGGAAATGTCCCCAGGGAGTAGCACAGTGCCTCAACACGGTGAGACACCGGACAATTAGTGTCTCCATCCCAATAGCTCAGACCTGAAAGTCACACCCATGCTCTTTTGTGGCCTAAGGGCTGCTGGTTTGGGGGAGGGGACAGCACAGAGGTGTGAGATACCCAAATCCTAGAGATGCGTGGGGCCTGCACAGACCGTAACACAGTTGAGCACCTTCTGTTTGTTTGGGGGAGCATTCTAGAGGATGTGGTCTTGACTCTTCTGGCCATGTGAATATAAACTTCTTTTCAGACTCTGCTATAGAAAACCGTCATCTGTACTTAGGACCCAATAAAAATGAATCAGGACCCTGGTCATAGGATGACATGGGATGACCACGCCTAAATTCTGGCCTTCAAGCTACCTTAGCGATTTCCAAGCAATTCTAACATTTGACAACATCACTACCACACTAGAACAAAACTCAAGGCTGCAGCTCAGAACGCACGCAGAGAGAACACGGAGGGTCCGGTTGCTGTGGTGGAGGGTCCCTCGGCTCTCACCAGAGGTCCTGAGTGTTGGCTCGGTGACAGCCCTCAGCACAGAGATCTGGGGGCCATACAGGGAACAGGAACCATCCCCAGAGGAAACGAGGCTGCCAGATGGCATGACAGAGTCTGCAGTGGGCCAGGCTTCACTCTCGGCTAAGCCCTGGAGCCCCACATTATCCTGTAGTGCCAACATGTGGGCAGTGGCTCCATCATCTACACCCTTGCAGGTTCCCAAGAAAATGGCTTCTCCTTTCCTGGTTCCTGCAGTCACCCAAAGGCAGCTTCCTAATGCTGTGACCCTTTAATGCAGTTCCCTGTGTTGTGGTGACCCCTCCCCCACCATAAACTATGTCATTGCTACTTCACAACTGTAATTTTGCTACTGCTACAGAGCATAATGTAAATATCTGATACGCAGGATATTACTATGGGGTTATGACTCCTGTGGGAGTTGTGACCCGAAGGCTGAGAGCCACTGCCCTAAGGACTCTCATAAACTCTCAGTCCTGTTACTTAAAGTGACCTCAGCAAGGGACAGCTCCTATCGCATCTAGTTTTCAGTAGAAGACACAGTGGGCACTTCTCTGGGATGGCCTGGAGCCCCACCAGCAGCAGGGAGCAGAACAAGCAGCCTTCCACAGCCAGCTCGAAGCAGTCTCTAACATCTATTCTGAGCTACGCGAGTAAAATCTTCAGTGTGCGCTACCGTCAGTGAACACTGTCCAGAACATTCTACCCCGCGAGCAGTCCCAGGAGGTCCGAGGTTCTCTGGCCTACAGTGTCCCACAGGAGGTGGCAACAACTTCTATTCTGGGTGAGAGCCCTCTCCCTCAATACCAAGGGCTGGGCGCCGAGCTGCAAAGGGCCTTCTGACCCGACACAGAAGTTCTCCCTCACCCCAGGACTCAAGGAAGGGGTAAAGAGGGCTAAGACACTGGAGAAGGACCCTTGGGGGCCGGGGCTGCTGAAAGATGGCTTTGCCTCAGCTTTTCCAGACTGCATTGGAGAAAGGAAGGAAGAACAGTTCCGCAGGGTGCCCATAGAAGGTTTGGTACACCATGGACTTTATCCAGCCTGACTATAGGCTCCTCTAGGCCTAGGAAACAGAAGAGGTCAGAGGTGTAGACAGTGGGGGTGCAGACAGTCCTTACAGATGAAGTATTTATGGGGGGGGTGCTTCTTCAGCAGCGTTCACTGAAGTAAGTTATCTGCAGGAAAGGGCACGACAGAAACCCGATGGGGGCCTTCGGTGCCCTCAGAACCACAGTCCCTCTGCCGTCTGAACACGAAAGGCCACTCTGTCCACAGCGGAGAGACGGTGCCAAAAGAGATGAGACATGCTATGAAAGCCCCACCTTTTCTAGGAGCTGGTGACTTATCCCTGAACCCTTGCACAGGGAGGACTCTGCCTAAATACAGAGCCCTTTCCAGACGTGTCTCAGACTGATCTGGCTGAGGGGAGCGGCCTCGTGGTGAGGGCTGAACTATTTCCCCTGGGAACTGTCTGGCATCCCTAATGAGGAATAGCACTTTGCGTTTATAGAGCGCCTTTCATCTGCGGATCTCAAAGCTGTACCACAAACATTAATTAACGCTCACACCTGTGAGGCAGGTGAGTCTAGTTTTACCCCCTCAGCCCCCCAGTTTAAAAGATGAGGAAACAGAGGTTTGAGAGGAAAAGAACTCTGGGGTGAGCCACCAGGGTTAGGAGTAGCATTTCAGATTCATAGCATCCTGACCACAAAGTCACAAAACCTCCCCGGGAGGGGAGGGCGGAGTGAGGAATTCCGGAGGACTGGAAGCAGGAGTGGTGGAGATGGAGCCACACACACAACCAACTCTTCCCTTTCCCAAGCAGCCTGTCACCTCCGGGGTGGACAGATGTCAGGGAGAATGGGGGCCTCCAGCCCCTGAAGGCCTTTGGAACAGCATCCCCAGGCAGGTCTCTATCCTGGCTCTGTGGATGCTTCCCTTCAAAGCCGGAACAGCGAAAGCAGCTGAGCTGCTCATGACTAACCAAAGCGTCTGCAGCCAGTGGGAGACAAATGCTTGGCAAATCCCAGGGCTCTTTCACAACCCCCCTCCTTTCTTCCAGAATCCAGGGCTGGTGGGAACTGACTCATGTTATCATGGGGTTCCACTGATAATGCTGAGGTTATGCTAATCCAATGCTAGCTAGCTACCTGGGGGGCGGGGAGGTGCTCTGCTCCCGACTGACATCGGGTGCTGTTGTGGATTTTAGTGTCCACCACAGAAGCCAGAAGCACTGCTTCTCAAAAACACTAGACACTTCAGGGAAACTGGCTTTCCGAGGGAGTCACCTGCCCAACATCAGGGCTATAAAAGCTGACATTGCACAATTCGGGGTGAGAGGGGGCAGTTGTCCAAGCATCTGGGGCACCACCTCTTCCATATACAAGGTAGCCTGGACCTTTCTTTCTTCACAAGGGTCCCAGAGGAGAAGATGAAAAATGAACACCTCCCCTGGGGCTCGCCCTGACACATCACCCTGGAAACTGACTCACATCTGAGTCCTGACTCACATCTGAGTCCTGACTCACATCTGAGTCCTGACTCCTCACATCCTGTTGTGTGCTCGGAGGCATCCAAGGGGGCATTACACCAGCTACCCGTGACCAAGGTGCACTGGGAGGACACCCTGCAAAGGACTCACTCTGCCTTCCTTGCACAGAGCCGGGACCTCCTCTAAGGAAAAGTCCAGAACAAGCCCCTTAGGTTTAGATGTTCACAGAGCAGTTTTTGCTCTTTACAAAGCAGACAGGCCTCCGGCGGATGGCCTGCTGTTTATGTTTAACGGATCAAAGGTGAACAGGAGGTGTGTTGTTGTAGAGACACCCCCAAATGATCAAGGAAAGGGGTTCTGGCTACACCGGAGACATGGAGCTCTGCCAACCTGACCCAGGTGTCTAGAAGCCACCCCAGCTCCTCTAAGTGCCCTGGGAAACCCAGGCTGTGAGGTCAGGTGCTAGGGCCACCACCAAAGGTTCATCTGAATAAGGCTGGATGTCCCAGAGAGGGCACGAGAATGAATTGATAAGCTTTGGATTTTCAAAGCAGGTGTGTTCCTTCTAGTTGTCTGTAGTCACTGTCGTTGGCCTCTGCTTTAGAGCGTGTTCACGTCTCTTTGCCGTGGGTATGGAGTGCGCCCTTCCCCTTTTCAGTTCATAAGCTTTCGTTATTGAATCTGGGCCTTTCCTTTCAAATGTCTCCAGCACTAGGCATTTCTCCTCCAATGCCTGCACTCTGTCGCTTAAACATCGCTTGCTTTCATTTTCATTGAGTGACAACTATTACAAATATTTTTGAGATCTTTTATTTGGTCCCTATGGCATTTACAGATAATCTCCAATTTCTGAAGATTTCCTAATAATCTTTCTGTTACTGGTTTTTGTTTTTTGTTTGCAGGGAAGGGGTCGTTTGATTTTAGTTTAAGTCCTTGTGGCCTAAGATAACATTTTGTATGATTATGCCCTTAAGATCAAGCAAAATTTTATGACCCCCCAATGTAGTCTGTCTCAGGGAGTGCACTGTGTGAGCTTCCGAAGAATAGCCTACAGATGTTAGTTAAGTCAAGTTGATACTGTCCAGGTCGGTGGAGTTCAGACTTCTGTTTGCATGGTGTGTCGGTATAGAGGAGGGATGCTGAGGTCTCCAGCCAGAATGATGGACTTGTCTGCTTTTCCTTGTATTTCAATTAGTTTTTGCCTGAGGACTTGACACTGTGTTCACTGGGCACCTGTTAAGGAATATGTATTATTAGTTGGCCATATTATCATCATGTAACTCATCTCTTATCCTTGAAAATCTCCATCTTCAATTAGCTTTGTATAAAACTAATACAGCAAGTCAGGCACTCTTTGAATTGATGTTAGCATAATTTCTCTCCACCCCCTTTCACCCAGCCTGAGTCTGTATTTAAATGAGCCATTTGTATGCGTCAGGTAGTTAAGTTTTATTTGTAGCTTGCTCCGACAGCTTCTGCAGTGGATGCAGACAATTCACACATCTCAACTGCTTATAGATAGAGCTGGATTATTATCTGCCGTAGATTCACTTGTACGCCTGTTGCACGTGGTTCTTCGCCCTGCCCCCTGCTTTTATGTCTCCTCTTGCCATGACTGAACATTTTATGATTTCACTGTAGCTCATCTATTCACGTATCAAGTATACTTTTAAAAATTGCTTTAGGGGGGCTCGAGAGATGGGTCAGAGACTGAAAGCACTGGCTGCTCTTCCAGTGGGCCTGGGTTTGATTCCTAGCACCCACTAGTGGCTAATGACTGTCTGTTAACTCCAGTCCCAGGGGAATCTGACACCCTCCTCTAGCCTCCTTAGGCACTGCATATAAGAGGAGCACAGATATGCATGTAGCTAAACACCCATACACATAAAGTCAATCAATCAATCAATGAAATCTTTTAAATTTTGCTTTAGTGGTTGTTCTACTGTTTTTAAACTAAGTCCAAAATCCAATAATGTTATTTGATACTTGTTATATGTTACTACTTTTCACAAAATTTACATTTATTTATTTATTTAGCTTCTCTCTGGCTTGCCATCTCTCATCTGTGTGTGTGAGCGCGCATGCATGTGTGTACATGCATGTATGTATGTACAGAGCTATGTGTATGTACAGAGGTCAGAGGACAACTTGTAGGATTGTGTGTGTGTGCATGTGTGTTCATGTGTGTGCATGCATGAGTGTGTGTGCATGTACATGCTATAGTGTATGTACAGAGCTCAGAGAACAACTTGTAGACCTTGAGGATCAAGTTGCTGGGCTTGGTGGCAAATGTCACCTCTCTGACCCTATATGTCACTTCTTTCCTATCTGTCATTACTGCCATTCATTTCCTGGATCTCCACACTGTAACTGTCCAATGCATTGTGGCTATTGTCACCTTTGACAGTTACCTCTCAGATCCATTAAGAATAAAGAAATACGTCTTTATTTCATTTGAAGTGTGTCTTCTCAGATCTCCATTGCCCTGTACATCTAATCTCTGGTCTGCACCATTTTCCTTTTTGTCTGTGGCCTTTTGAACATGTCTGTCAATCTCAATTTCATCAGATAATGTAATGATTTTTCCTTCACATTTGAAGAGTAATTTAGTTGGGTATAAAACTCTAGTTTGGTGAATTTTATCACTCAAATTTGATTTCACTTTTCTCCCTTTGGGCATGCATGGCTTATGAAAGGTACACTGGCCTAATTTCCATCCCTCTTTCTCTCTATAGAGATGGTGCTCTCTCCGTCTAGCTACCTTAAAGAGCTTTTTCTTCAGCTGAAGTTCCTGCTGCCAGAGCTCCCCAGCTCTGCAGTTTGTTAAACTGTGTCAGCCGTCCATAACTCAGCGTGTCCTCGCCTATGAACTTTTCTCTAGTATTCCAATTGCACACGGGTTATAGCTTTTAAGACAGTCCCACGGTTTTTTTGATGCGTGCTCTCTCTCTCTCTCTCTCTCTCTCTCTCTCTCTACCTTTTAGTTTGACAAGTTGGCATTGACACATTTTCAAGTTCACTGACTTCCTTTGGCCATGGCTTGCCTACTAATAACCTCATAAAAGATACTTCCTGTTCCTCTTTTTCATTTCCTGAATTTCTTTTGAGATTTTCTTACAATTTCCATTTTAAATTCCCTCTCTGGTAATTCTAAAATTTCTGTCACATCTGAGTTTTCAGAGCTTGCTTTGTCTTTCTGGATCATACATTTCTTCCCTATCTTGTCTTTAGAGCTGAGCACAGTGCATCCATAACATGAGCTAACACAGCCGGACGTCGGCTGTGAGTGCACGGTGCATCTATAACATGAGCTAATACAGCCAGACGTCGGGTGTGAGTTTTCTATTCTCATCCAGGCAGGGGTTGGGTTAGGGTTAATTGGTTTTGTAACTCTAGGAGTCCCGCCCCTCTCAAGTCCTCGTGGTCTTTAGCTTCCCGTGAACTCTGTATCCTATTCTGCTCCCTACAACCCTTCCATCAGTTGTCTACAGTGAGATCGACTCTATGAGAGCCCAGTGGAGTCCCTGGACCACAGCACATCCCTTCTGGGCAGCACTGTAGCTCTCCAGACTTGTATTCTCCTATCAGTCTCTACTCGGCTTTCAGCATTGTGATGTTCCCACGACACACTCCCATAGGCTTCTGTCTCCTTGGTGTGGTCTTTTGTGCTCGCTTCCTCCCCAGACTTTGGGGTGGAGGCCTGCTTTACTGCCAGACTTCCTTGGGAGATCCAGAAAGGTCAGAGATTTTCTGTTCACCATTTTCCTTGTTGTAAGGACAAGAAGGGAAACTCTTCAGGCTCTTCACGCGTCGGTGCTGAAAGTGGGAGAAGACGGCCACTCTGATATGAATTATTTTACAGGTCATGACAGACGCTGAAGACATTCTGATGTTGTTGCCTGAGTGAAATACACCATGCTCCTTTGCTCTGTCTCCCTACTTCTCCCTTGTCTTTGACCTCCATTTCAGATGGAAGGGGGTGAGGTTCAGGAATGAGAGAGGGAGCCCCTCTTATCCATATTTATAATGGCCTTGGTCATGTATTCTCATCAAAATCATGAGCATGCAGAGACTACCAACATATAGAAGGTCCAAGTTTAAACTTTCTAACCGGGAACTGTTAAAAACAAAAGCATAAATTGATTGAAATGTGGAATTCCTGCATTCTCTTTATCACAGAATTCTAGCTTCCTCACTCACTCACCATTTAATACCCAGAGCCTAGCTCTTCTCAAGATGCTCAAGCCCAAGCAAAGCAGTATTGCCTGGGCCCCACCCCAGTGCAAGGGGGCGTTGCCTTTCCCACCAAGCATCAGCTACACCTCGAAACTGCATTTCCTTTAGCAATACAGTCATGGAAGTCAATCAGGCTGACTGAGCATTTACAGTGGCCACACAGTGTGACATGTCTCTTTTCCTGTAGCTTGCTTCTTCCTTGATACTACCCTTGACAGACAGGAGAAGATGAGATCTGCTGAAGCTAGTTTCTGGTAAAGGCAGAATTCAACCCCAAATCTGTTCGACATATGCCCAATGCCTTCCCATTCTGCTCCTCTCCAGCGCAGAACATAGGCCCAGCACAAACACCACTGTCAATTCTCCCTCTGCCTTGGAAGCAGCCATTTGCAAGTCCAAATTAGGCACGTAAGTTAGCATTCGGTCTCTACGACCTCTCGACCTTCCAGTGGCTGGAACTCTTAGAAGGTAGAGACCTTAAAACCATTTACTAGTGAGGCCCTACCCCAGGGGCCCCAGCGACAAAACTGTGTGTGGGAACATAAATGACAGAACCTGTGAGTAATTCCACCAGCCGATGAATATGCAAATGTTGAATGGATGGATGGATGGATAGATGAATGGATGGATGAATGGAT
>LOJH01006609.1:17393-30130 GCA_001685095.1 Ellobius talpinus
ATGAATGAATAATGAAGAAATTCTCAGTGTGCTGACTAGCACATGAGGAAGGAGACTTTCCAAGCATTGCACTTGGAAGCTTTGCCCTGATAAGTCCCAGTGTGGCAGGGGCCGCATTGTGCCTCTTTACCACCATGACTGGCCACATTATCACGTGCCTGGCACACAACTCGTGCTGAGTCAGCTTGTGTTTGCTTTGATGGATGGACTTACCCGAAGTAATTTCTTCAAGAATGAGCATCTCACCTGGGCTTTGTGGAACGCCTGCCAGTGACTCTCTCTCAGGCTGTGGCCTTTTCTGGATAACTCCCACTGAATCCCTGCTAGCACTTCCCAGAATCCAAATCATTAGGACCATAAGTACCACATCTCAACTCATATCCCCTACCTGATTCTTCCCTGACTCTCACAACACATAAGTTAAACAGAGAAATTCTGAGCCAGACTTATTTGAGCCAGGACCCTGACCTGTCACCACCGGATGGTTTTTAGAGATCATCTCACTCCAGAGAAGAGTATGAAGGTTTGATCTGACAGATGGGCCTAGGGCTCATTTTTTTTCTGCGAGGCAACTAACAACATGGCTATTCAATTCTGGCTTTCCTGTGTTCATGGTGGCCCCGCTTCCACTCCCATCAGAGCAAAGGAAGAGACCTCTCACACAAACACAGAAGAGCACTGTATTGTCACGTCTTTGTTGTTGTTGTTTGCTTTTGTTTTGCTGGGATTTTTTGGCTCAAACAAAAGACTGAAAACAACCCAAAATTGCTCAGAGAGGCTCATGGCCACCACCTGCTGGCCCACCACTGGCAAAGGACCCACGGAGGTTCCTTGTGGTGGAAGAAATGGGGGCTGATGGGCTGATGGCTTCGGTATGCGTAATGCGGTGCCGTCCCCACTGAACCACAGTGGGAAGTAAGATGATGCCGAATCTATAGCCTGTGTGTAAACAACAACAATAACAGCAACAAAGAAAACAGAAAACTTGGGCTCGAATCGTAAAGGTCATTTTACCAAAGCATATTTTTAAAAGGCTATGAAATATTATGCAACGTCTGCACAGCTTAATTACGAGTTTAGAAAGGCCTAGCCTGACTCTTCTCACTACAGTAAAGCATGACAGAGCATGAATCATGGCATAACACTTTATGCTTAGTGTCGTTTCAGACGCGGGGCTAGGGGGTGCTAGGCTGTCTGCACAGCGGATTACTACACCACAGCTCGCACCCTGGAGGCCTTTGTGATGGTTCTAGAACCTCTTTTGTTTGCTTTTTAAGTGTTTAAAACATCTGAGTAGTATATGTTCATTTGGTAAGTGTGTGTAGTGAGAATGTAAGCATGCCTTGCAGAAAATATTTGAGTGTATGGACTTTGGGTGTCCCAAACACATACTTGGAGCAAGACATTTGGGGCAGTATGAGGTGCAAGACAGCCTGTCGGTTCTGCTACCCTCCAGCCCTGCTGCGCTGTTAGGTCATGTTTGGACCCTAAAGTCATTGAGTACTACTAGAGTCCAGTATAACCTACAATGTTACGCGTCTAGAAGGAAGCACTATGAAATAAAAATCTAAAATCCCACATGAACTGCTCCTCTTTAAGGGGAGCCACCATATCACAGGGGGCATCAATTACTTGGATTCTATGAACAAGCTATTGCATACATGTATAATCATTTAAATACTGGTGACTAGTTATAATTATAAGACCTTTTCATTTTAAAACGCCACCCCACTCCATCTGTCACCAACGCCCCTGTCTCTCCGCAGATGCAAGGCAGATCCAGCCATCCCCACCATGGTCCTACGATCAGTCTTACCAGTACCTGGGATCCATCACCTCCTCTTCCGTGCACCCGGCAACGCCCATCTCACCTGGCCGTGCCAGCGGCATGACAAGCCTCTCTGCGGAACTTTCTAGTCGACTTTCAAGTAAGCCACTTGAGAACGTATCTGCAATGGGGCTGGAGGGGAAGGTTTGGAAGAGTATAGGAGACTAAGGGGAGAGCAGGCTGGATACAGAGCAGAACAGGGTTCAAAGACAATGTCACCTGCCTCTGCACGGTTGCTATGCCGAGCACTGACTGTTCCTGCCATGTGAAGAGGTAGCGAATGAGGAGACAGAAGTGTCTCCGTCTATCTCTTCGGTATTTAGGGTTTGCTCATGTCTGCTGGGGAAGGGTGGTGGCCGAGGGCTACTATTCTGGAAAGGCACAGTGGCCTAAGGATTGTGTACCTTTGGCAAAGGAATCCACCTCCCAGCCGAATTCTAGCCCATGGCTGCTCTCCACAGCCATGGTGAACTGTCACAGATTCCTGCGAACAGCACAATGGTACATTTTGGAATAGGGAACAAATATGCCCCAAGATAAACATTCCCAGCTAAGGGCTGTTCAGACTGAGGGTTAGGAACAAGGTGGAGAGCTCAGGTGTCATGGTTAGGATAATTGTTGTTAATACGAGCTCATTAAATATTAGTCATTTAACCTATGAGCCCTTGGGGCTTGGCACTCACCCTTGCTCCTGGGCAGGGAAATCAGAGTTACAGGAAAAAAAACTCCTTTGTTGAAGGCTAAAGAAGAAATTTACTGTTTGGGGCTTTGAAATTGGAGCTGAACCAAACTGTGAAATACTTGAGAGCCCTTCACCCTTAAGAGGCCTGCAATGCACTTGTATGTGTGGTGGGGGAGGGGCACGTTTTGCTTTGGGGCCCTCGAAGGCAGACTAGAACAGATGAGGGGGCATACAGAAAGGCAGAGGAGTCAGGACAGCCGCCTTCAATGTTGTGAAAGACTGTTTGTAGACAACCGCCACAGTTGCTTAAGGTTCCACCAGAGGGTCAGCGTCTCCATCACAAATCACCCCTGACTCACCCAGCTACTGTAGCCTGTCTCCCCCCAGCAGTGGTACTGGCATTTGGGCTGCATCATGTTTTATTGGAGGCGGAACTGTCCTATGCACCAGACATTAGTTAGACGTGCCCTTGACCTCCCAGCATGTCCATCAGAAGTCTCCTGGACTCTCTGGGTAAAGCCCCTGCCTTGCAAACATGGGGACCAAGTATGATTCCCCAGAACACAGGTCTAAAAGCAAAGTGTGGTGTCACAGGCTTCTAATCCCAGCACTAGGGACATGGAGGCAAGGAAGCATCCAGAACAGTTTAATCACAGAGCTTCAGGCCAAGGAGAGGCCCTGCCTCAAAAGACGAATTGGACCACTACTGAAGAACAAAACCCAAGGCTGGCTCTGGTCTCTATACACACATGTACACACACATGCACAAGTGCCTGTACACAGGGGTACCCATAAATAAACACACACACACATGCACAAGTGCCTGTACACAGGGGTACCCATAAATAAACACACACACACACACATGCACAAAATGTCACCACTTGTGCCAACTTGAACTTCACCCGCCCCTGGCGCTTGATTGAGCTATGAAAGCCAGCTTCCTTTCACCTGACTTCATTCAGGTCATCCGTGCCAACACTTCCATTGGGTGCTCATGGTCTAAGGAGGGTAACATAGGAATTATGGCATTTGTTCAGCTGGCTGTGTCTAAAAGCCTGTCCCCTCAGGGACACTTGGATTCCAGGAGCATCTGTCAGCTCTCCCAGATTCCTGTCAGTGACGCTGCTCTGTCCGCTGGCCACAGCCTGCATCTAAAACACTTAGCGTTTTCCTTGGAAATGTCCCCGGTGTAGGTCTGTTCCTTGAAATGTTTTGCATAAGTCTTTCAGCTTGGTCATCACCCCAAGTGTGCACCTAGGGCCAGCTCTACCAGCTGACCAGCGATCACATGATCACATGCCAGACTGGCTCTTAATGCTGCTTTCCATTTACTCTTGCAGACATGTATGGGACACATCTGATCATGTCAGCTTGCCTATGCCTCCCCTTGGCTCCCCCATAGCATCTCCCTCAAAACTTCATGTCTTTTAAACATTTTTAACTTTTTTTATTGATCAAGTCCAGGTAGCACTGCCCATATACACATGGGTGTGGGGTCATTCATTATGGTCAGGGCAATCTATCAGCCAGCACCACCATCGGCTAAAGTAAGTGACAAGGCCACATCACAACTATGTTCCTAATGATACGGACTTCAACAACACAAGCTAGAAAAAGGGAGCTTATGGCACAGGAATGAGAAAGAGAGAAAAGCTAATTCAGGACCCAAAAGTGACCTCTGCTGCCCCATAGGGAAGACCAGAGAATGACAAACAAACAAGCTCTCATGAGTGGCAAGGAACAGGCACGGGAGAGTGAGTTTCAGCTTGGCAAAGTTCCCTCTGGAAATGAAGAGCGCAGGCCTTGCAGGCTTAGAAAGTGCTGTGGTAAACCTGGGGCAGGAGAAGGCTGGGATCCATGAGAGGAAGCGGCTCCAGGCCCACAGCTCTGGGAACTTGACCCCTCTGTGGGCTTCGGCTATTGGGCCTCCCTCTCCTGTACTATCTGTCCTTGTCCCTTGCAGACAGACTCCACACCTTGTCTGGCAGGAACTGTCACATGACGGTTTACCTTCCCTTTTTCTTCTTCTTTTCTTTTTTCCCCCCTTCTTTTTCTTTTTGTTAATTAATGTTTAGCTGCCAACCTGGGCGACAGACAGCATTAATCTGAGTCATGCAGAAGATCCTTTTAAGGCAGCCATTATCTGCTCAGGTTGTTTAATCCTTTGGGGGCAGTGGGAGGGGCCTGGAGTGGGCTGCTTTGTCCCTGTCAGGCTGGAGAGCCCAGACTAGCTCGCCATGGCAGATAGTTAGCACCATCCCATGAAAACTTTCACTTCCAGTGAAAACACCTGAACCTTCTAATCCTCAGATCTTCCTCCTGGGGAGGGGGCACAGTCACCTTTGCTGGGACAGTCACCTTAGCTCCTCAAGTGGGGGAGGCCAGCCAAAAGGATAAAAGAGCCATAGTGTGATGGTGGGTAAATTCTGTGACTGCTGGTTTGTAAGAAGAGGGGACAAACCAGATTGGAAAATGAAAACAAGGAGAGCTGGAGAGCTGGCTCAGTGGTTAAGAGCCTCCGCTTCTCTTCCAGGAGACCTGAGTTCAGTTCCTGGGCCCCACATGAGCTGGCTCACAGCTACCCATAATTCCAGCTCCAGGGTATCTGACTTCTTCCTCCAGCGTCCAGAAGCACACTGCTCTTGTGTGCATGCACACGCATGTGCGTACACACACACAAACACACACACACACCAACATACACCTATTACATAACTGAAAATAATATTTGTAAATGAAAACAAGCATTTGAATTTGAGCATATCTAAAGGGCCTAAGTCCTTTTTTCCCCCAATGATTATAAACTGAAAAATGAGACAGAGAGGGATGGAGGGAGGACAGGGAGGGGGGAGAACTTGCCCTTGTGTAGAAAGATAGCACCAGTAATCTCAGATCTTCAGCTACTCTGCCCCCAGCAGCTGAGGCAGTAACATCACCCCTCTGCTGGGCCCATGACGAATCACAGGCTCACGCAGGATTCCAGTAACTTGGTACCATCCCCACATTGCCTTGTGGTAACTGGAACGGACCGGCAGAGCGTGTTCAGGCATGGCTATGAAACGAGGTGACCTTTCATTCATTTTTTCCAGTGGATTCACCTCTTTGTCTCAGGGCAAATGAAGCAAGAGGGATAATGGGCAGAGTCATTTGTTTGTGTCCAGAGTATTGCATCAGGATGACAACAAATTGATTGTGTTTGTCTAACGCCCTCCCTCCGGCCTCAGCTTCTCCCTATGCTGTATAAATCTAACTGGAGGAAAATATGGAGGGAAGCTTCCTGTTAACTCTCAAACATGTCACGGCTCTCTGTGTAAGCAAAACAAGTGACCTAGAGCCTGCTCCCACATGGCAGCAGCGAGGGGGCAGGGATGAACCCTGTGGAATGAGGTGTGGCCTGGCTGTAGAAGACTCTAAAGGGCAGCCAGCCGAGCCAGGGCAGCCCCAGAACCACTGTCAGTTTACAGCCTTTTCCCTGCCCACATGTCTGACTTGCTCTGAAAACATTAACAGGAGTGTTTGTTTGAAAATCAGACTCCTGGTTTCCTCATTAGTAACGGGATTTGCTGCAGACTCTGGCTGTTTCCATAAACTCTAATTACCTCTCTGATGAGGAGTCTATTTCCCTCACATTCACCCCAAATGTACACCAGAGTTCCTTTTGTAAAACTGTGTAAGAGCAATAAAGATTATTGAGAGAGGGGGAGAGGGAGAAACAAGAATGGCAGCTCTCGCGCTGGAATAATAGGCTTGGAACAGAAGGAAGTTGATCACAGCCAGCCTCTTCCACAAATGGATTAATCCTTTCAGAGGCTTTTCTTTCAGAGGAAGCTCTCTAGCTCCCCTCAAGTTTCTCCCTAGCAGGCTCAGCTCAAAAGGGCCCAGACCACATGCCCCCAGAGCTTAAAGTTATTCTGTAAGGTCATTTGAGAAGTTAACATTCTGAGTGTTTAGTTCTTGCCTCTGCTGTTTTGTTGGTGTCTTCGGGAGGGGCGGGTATGAGAACTCTTGTTCCAAGGGACACAAGCTACCCACAACACCCTCCTATTCACAGTGGGGGCTCTTAGCGGGGTGGCAAATGTGCACCCCTACACCCATTCCCAGGTTATCGACAATGTCTGGAGATATTTTCGGATGTCACAGTGGGGGATACCACTGGCATCCAGTGGGTAAAGGACCTAGATGCTGCCAAACAACTCACAAGGAATAAATCAGAAGCCAAGCACCCACTAGGAATGATATGGGCAAAAATGCCAGCAGCACCACTAATGTAAACTGATCTGCAAGGGAAGCCATGCTGGCCCGCACACCCCTTGGTGTGCCTCCAAGGCAGCGTGCACTTGAGCAAAAGGCAGAGGGACGTGGCAAACCACAGGAGAACAGCTAGTGGAAGTCTGTAGAGGTGTAGATTCATTCCCCACAAAATGAATCTTGTACGGAAGGTTTGTCATTTCTGACAAGATCTCAGCATGCTCAAAAAGCTGGTACAACAAGCTCTCCTCTCCATTTGTGTGAAACAAACTAGCGAAGCTGCAGCTGGAGAGATGGCTGTGTGCTCTTTCGGAGGACCTGAGTTTGATTCCCAGTTCCCAGGCAGGGTGGCTCACAACTATGGGTAACACCAGCTTCTCAGGACTTGGCACCCTCTTCCAGCTTCTGTGGACACTACGTTCACAGCCCAAACACGCATAAGTATAATAAAAAGAAAAAAGAAAACGGTGAAGCAAAGTCCTAGATAAAGACATGAAATCATGTGTGCATTGTACACAGATGTGGAACCAGTCAGAAGGTGGACATGGAGACAAGTGACATGCCAATCACCAACACCATCACCACGACAGCTTGAATTAAGTCAAATAAGAGGAAGTTAGCCAACTTCCAAGGGGTCAGAGCCTACAAAAATGGCAGTTTTCTATTATCCAGCCTGAATACTGTGTATAACGACATAATACCGCTGTTATATTTATATTCTATTAGTAGCATAGTTGTACATCCATTACCTCAATTACCATAATGTTATCTCATTATATATTGCTATAATAATGTCGTTATGTCAATGTACTGATTATATTACCAATATATTAATCAATATTAATATTTTAATATAAATAGAAGATAGGCTTGTTTTTTAAGCGAAGGGCCAGAGAGAAATGGGCAAGCTTTGAGAAATCCGTTGTCGTGGTCATGTAAGGGCAGTGGGAGATACTTGGCACCACGAAAGGATTCACAGGGCCACCCTGTGCTACAGGCTGAGGCTGTGTCTCAAAAAGCAAAAAAATTGTGTGTGTTTGTTTTAACAGTTTTACAACCATTCGAAAAAGTAAAACCCATGTTTAATTCCTAGGACACACAAAGCTCCCTCCAGTCAGTTTTGACTGATGGGCTACAATTTGCCAACCTGGGAGTCTAACATGTATGCACACTGTAAGCGTTACATTACACTACCAGGTGTGTGGCATTTGGGTACTTATGAAATGCATATGCCACGCCATGTCACGACACATAGGCCACTGCATGACTGCCTATACAACGTCTGCCGTCACTCTGTGTTCCCACACTATTTATGACAGCATGCTGGGCCGAATCCACTTCTTGTCAGGTAGCCCCATTTCTTAGGAAGCAACAGCCCTCTGGGTAAATATCCACCTCAGTGTGTCGTCCCCTCCTCCATGGGCCAGGACACTCTGGGCAGTCCTGTGTGTCCTGGGCAGAGCACTCAGTGGTCTCCCCTTCATGGGCAGGGGCACTCTGGGCAGAGCATTCTCCGTGGTTCCCCCCACCCCACTGACAGGAGCGCTCTCAGTGGTTCCCCCCTCCATGGGCCAGGACACTCTGGGCAGTCCTGTGTGTCCTGGGCAGAGCACTCNCCTGGGCAGAGCACTCAGTGGTCTCCCCTTCATGGGCAGGGGCACTCTGGGCAGTCCTGTGTGTCCTGGGCAGAGCATTCTCCGTGGTCCGCCCCCCCCCACACTGACAGGAGCGCTCTCAGTGATTTCCCCCCTCCGTGGGCCTGGACACTCTGGGCAGTCCTGTGTGTCCTGGGCAGAGCACTCAGTGGTCTCCCCTTCATGGGCTGGGGCACTCTGGGCAATCATGTGTTCCCTGGGCGGCAGCACTCCGGCAGAGAGGGAGGCCTTCGCCTCTCAGACCACAGACTCACACCATCTCTTCCACCCACTCACAGCAGCCCCGGACCTGACAGCCTTCGGCGACCCGCGCCAGTTTCCCACGCTGCCGTCCATCTCCGACCCGCGCATGCACTACCCTGGCGCCTTCACCTACTCGCCGCCAGTCACGTCGGGCATCGGCATCGGCATGTCAGCCATGAGCTCTGCCTCTCGCTACCACACCTACCTGCCGCCGCCCTACCCAGGCTCGTCGCAGGCCCAGGCCGGGCCCTTCCAGACCAGCTCGCCCTCCTACCACCTGTACTACGGCACCTCCGCCGGCTCCTACCAGTTCTCCATGGTGGGCGGCGAGCGCTCGCCCCCGCGCATCCTGCCGCCCTGCACCAACGCNTCCACGGGCGCCGCGCTGCTCAACCCCAGCCTCCCCAGCCAGAGCGACGTGGTGGAGACCGAGGGCAGCCACAGCAACTCTCCCACCAACATGCCACCCGCGCGCCTCGAGGAGGCGGTGTGGCGGCCCTACTGAGCGCCTTCGAGGGACTGAGCCCCGCTGCACCTGCCGTCCATGCACAGACCCCCACCAGGAGGGCCCTTGGAGGCCAACAGGAAGATTCCCGGAGGGAAACTGTGAATGCTTCTGATTTAGCAATGCTGTGAATAAAAAGAAAGATTTTATACCCTTGACTTCACTTTTTAACCACGTTGTTTATTCCAAAGAGTGTGGAATTTTTTGGTTCGGGGCGGGGAAGACATAGCTCATCCAGTTTGGCATTTATTTCTTATTCGGAGTCACTTTTCCGCACCTTATCAATTGCAAAAAATGTGTGTTTGCATCTGGGTGGTCGTTACTTTTAAATATGTATAGATCTGAGCTTGCTACTTTCTTCCTTTGACCAACTGAAAGAAATACGGTTCCCTTCTCTACGTTTTATTTAACTTTTGGACTTTCTTGTAGCTGGGATTTTGGTTTTTTTGTTTTTTGTTTGTTTTGTCTTTTTTTTAAGATACAGCTACAACTTTGGGTCATTTTTTAACTACTGTATTTCCACAAAGAAATTCCTAGATATTTATGTATCTCGATGTTTGAACATTTGCATATGTGTTGATACTTTTTAATTATTTAAATGTACTTATATTAAGAAAAATATCAAGTACTACATTTTCCTTTATAATAGCCAAAGTTAAATGTTATCGCGTTGATAATGGCTGGGGAAAAAACAAAGGGTGGGTTGTGGCGGCTTGGTTACCTAGAGATACTGTTTACATTAAATCCCTTTTATGTTTTTCAAACAAGTTGGTAGCTAATGCAGCAATGTTTTCAATCGGATTTTAGACACTGGGGGGTCACTCCAAGGATCAGAAGTACAAAATTTTCTGCCAGGCTCAACAAAGGGCCTCATACCCGGCTCCTCCCCTTCAAAAAGAAAGGCAAAACTCCCAAAGGGTTCAGAGAGGTGGCAGTTATTATAGCTCTGAAGAGGATTTTATTTCGGCCTGGAGGTATGCTTGCCCCAAGGCCTTCTGATTCAGGCATGCTTTATAAGGGAACTCATTCAGGTAAACTGGCAGACCCCAAATCAGCGAATATGATCCTCTAATTGCCTTCCACTACTAGTTCCTGTTCATTGACGAAAACCAAAACTTGTAAGATCAAAATAGAAGGGGTAATAGTGCCTTTGAGGCCCAGTGGCTGAGTTTTAAGAGAGTGTACCCCAAAAGCCTGAAGGAGCCAGTTGTGGGAGACACCCTGTCAACCTGTGCAGGGTGCTTACAGGTAGCTGCTCGCTCACCAGCATCTCCCAGTTGTTTCCAGCAGGCTGAGCCCCTAACCTTTGGGGTTTGTGCACTTTATCTGTGCATCAGCATGGTAAGAAAGATTCGTGTCTCTGCAGTCCATGCTACGGTTCAAACGGATACCATGGTCACTGTAAATGTAATGGCACTCTCGTTATAGTGGAGGACTTGGTCAAAATTCAGTCGTTCTACAACGTATAAACCCTAACTGCTGATTTTGACATTTGTGTGTTCAAACTGATCTGGTTGTTTTTAATGTACCTCTTAAATTAGTTGAAATGATGTCAGGTCAATTCCGAGGAGCGTTTGAAAGCAAGACTTCAGAACAGTGTTGGAATTTTTTTATTATTATTTTATAAATTTAATCATTCAGATTAGATCTTTGGCTGCAGGCAGCGAAACAGCTGGACTTATTTAAAAATACAACTTGTTTTTGAATTATCTATATCTATAAATATATATATATATATTGATTCTTTGTTTTCCACGGAGCACAGCACTTTGGTAAGAGGCTAGCCTGTGCTAGCAGGCTGTCCCTGTCTGGAGAAGAGCTACAGGAGATCTCGGAGAAAGGTGATTAGATTTTCACAGTGGGCATAGCTCCCCCCATCATTCAGCTGCACTGCTGTCCCACAGCACATTGTACAGCTATGCTGTCGTCAACTGTCAGAAAAATAAAATCTCAGTTTCTGGAAAGGACCATTAGTTTATTTCTCCAAAAGTAGATGTTCCTCTTAGCATAGGTTGCCATATCTGGCCTAAGAAAATCCTAGGGAAAGACAAAGGAAGAAGATTTGTATTTTCTCGTATTAATTCTGATACCTGAAGGTACTCTAGCCCTATGAGAGGGACCAGATAACCTCACACTTCGAATCTTTGCCCCAGAAACCGTGCATCAAGGCTTCTCACTTTTTTTTGTTGTAGATGGCCTGGTTAGCCATTCAGTGCTTCCTAAACCCTTACTAGCATACACAGAATTTAGTTATTTAAGAAAAAAAGAAGAAAAAAGCAGTCCGGCACTCATTGTCTTGGAGATAAGATTCCACACGGCACATACTCTTCTGCTGAGAAATTGTGTTCATTGCCTTCAGGTACATCAGGATGGCTTCCTTCACTGTCTTCAGTAAGACCCTAAGCCAGTTCTGAGATAAGTGGGGCTGTTGGGGTACTGGTCCAGGAAAAGAAAGCTGGAATAAGCCATTTCTACTGCTTCTTCCGGACCCTACTTATGATTTTAACACATACTTCAGTTCCTTCTGTTTTTCTCACCCTCTGTGTTCTCCAGTATCTCTTCTCTCTTTTCTCCTCCCTCCTCCTAACTCCACCTCCTCCCTCCTGCATGCTTTCTCAGGAGGCATCTCACACACACACACACACACCACACTACCCCATACCAAGTGTTCCAGAACACAGGTGATCCAGTACTCCGTTTGCATAAAGAACAGGGTGAGTCAGCCATTCTCTTGCTCACATGTTTCTTCCAACAGAACAGAGGCGTTGCCAGCCGCCCTGGATCTGCTTGCTGTCCAGATCCGGCAGTGGAAAACTCCGAAACTCACAGCCCATGGCTGAGTGGCTGCACTTCTGCCCAAGCACCTGTGCAACAAGCATACTCAGACAGGCAAGAGAGAAGCGGTTTCCCTCCAACGGCCTGCAATTGATGATTGCAGATTTTTTTTCTTGAAATACCTTTTCCCTGGGACATTCAGTCCTAGGTATTTTTTGGTTTTGATAGGTTTTTTTTGGTTGTTCTTTTAATTTTTGGGGGACATGAGATGTTTAGGGTCTTTTATACATGAAAATAAACGAGTTGACAACAATCTCAGAATATATTTTTTACACACCTGAACAAAATGCCTTTGTTTACTCTATAGTATACATTTATGGGGGGGTTAGTTGGTTGGTAATTTGTTGGGGTGCCTTCCCTCTTTCCGCCGGGTCAGTATTGGCAAAGCTGATCGTTTGTCTTTTATTTTCTCCTTCAGACGAAGCTGTATCAATAAACTCAATTGTATTTATGTATGTAAATAGATTTCAAGCTTCCTTATAAAATATTGGTAATGCCTGTAATATCTTTTTTTCACTTTTTGTGTGTGTTTCTAAGGACCTTTTCTTATGTTCACTGAATATTGTAGAAGAAAAACGCTTCTCTCTGCTTGTTTATTTTAGACTTTCAGAAAAAATAAGCTACTTCTTGCTCACTTTTATAAGCAGCTAATAAACGGCATGGTTCCAACTTCTTAAGTTCACTTTATGTTCTAGGAGGAATGAGTGTGGAAAAAAAGAAAGGAAGGAAGGAAGGAAG
>LOJH01006610.1:8469-37532 GCA_001685095.1 Ellobius talpinus
ATCTATCTATCTATCTATCATCTGTCTGTCTGTCTGTCTATCTATCTATCTATCCATTCATCATCCATGATCTATCCATCCTCCACACAACTTTCATTCATCATTCATCTATCTAGTCATCATCCATACATAACAAATTGCTGATCACCTACCATCTATATATCATTCACCCATTCATCTATCATCCCTTAATCCATCCATCTATAATCCAAGAATCCCCCCTTCATCTACCATCCATCATCCATCCATCCATCCATCAATGTCAATCATCCATCATCTATACTCCATTCATCCATCCATCCCATTAACACATTCATCCTATGTACCTACACAAAGTGACTTTTATTTCAGGCAACATTAGTGGAGCAAGAATAGGAGTTCTGACCTTAGAAACTTTTTTCTAGCAGAAGAGCTGTGGCAGATTCAACACGAGTCAAAAGTAACCCAAGATCAGGGCAAACATAACTGAGTAATGAGCAGTCCATACAGGAAAGATTCAAGCAGGACCAGCTCACTGAAGAGTATCAGAGAAGAGGCATCTTCCCTATGAGCTGTGATCCAACAAGAGACTTAGAGAAAAGAGGCTTCAACTTGACCTTGGGCTGCTGAGGTCAAGGACTTCTAAGGCCCTGTGCCAGAGGACAGCCAGAAGTCTCATCTGCAGAGAACACTTCCTGAGGCAGACTCAGCCTCTTTGGCAGCCAGCACTCTGCTAGCTTCTTTCCTGGGACCGAGGCTTGGCATGCCTGTCCCACCAGCAGCTCTAGTGCCACGAACACCTTGTGAGATCTTTTAGAAACGTGGGGTGGAGCTAAGAGCAGAAGGTGCAGAGCCAGAGTCCAACTCGAGCCACTGCATTATTAGCTTACAGATGACAAGTATCCTCTTGTGAAGTGCCAATCCGAAGGTGTTCATGGAGTGGTCCCATACATGGAGGGCTGAGCCCCACTCTGCCTGGCAAAGGCACTTTCTGCTGTTCTGGCTTGGCCATAAATAACCCAACCACCTCTAATTTGGCCTCTGATACCCTGACCAGCCGTGATTTATTCACAGACCAAAACAGGCATCTCTAATTTGCTAACCAATCACTGCAATTCTGGCCTCGCCAACCAATAATTCTGCCATCTCTAATTTGCCAATAAATAATTCTGCAGCTTCAAATTTACTAACCAATAATGTGACCAATTTGCTGACCAATGGTTGTGTCAAGGCATAATGGTGCCCCCAGCACATGGTAATTTGCTAAGCAATATTTAACCCTTTCCCCCTTCAGCAATAAAGAACTTTACTAACCTTGGAATTCCAAATACATGACTTTGCTCCGACGGATGCTGCTGTTGGGCTGCAAAGGACTCTTCCCCAAAGCTGCCAGAGTACACTTCTAGTCTCAGATGTGACAGATGTCCCAACCATCAGTATTTTGTAGATGGAGATACTGAGACTCAAAGAGAGAAAGTGACCTACCCAAAGTCACACAGCAAGGTGGGAACAAAACTGAAGCATGGGTCTCTAGGATGCTAGGCCAGAAGGCAAATAGCATTGTCTTGCTTAGACAAAGAGTCTGTAATGTTTGACTCTGACTGCTGGCTGCCCTGTCTGTCTGTCCTCAGTCAAGATCCTCTGGTTCCAGAGAGTGAACAGAGACCTTGCTGACTCCACAACCTCGGGGATCTGAGAGCTGACCTAGAAGAACCACCAAGAGATTTTGTTCCGGTCTCAGCTCAGGAAATGCAGACCCTCAGCTGAAACCAGCCAATCCCATGACCCTTGAAGGAGATGCACATTCCCCAGAACCGGAAGAAAAGCAGAGGCCTCTCCCCAAGCAGGTCCTGGGGATCAAGACTTGGTGGCCCCATGAGAAGACAGGAGAAGCCTGACTGTTTCAAAGGCCCAGGAGAGTCGCTTAGGAGCTGTGCATGTGACCCTCTCCCTAGCTCAGAAGTGAGTGCAAGCTGGCCCTCGCAGCTTTTTACTTGACTGCCCCCAGCCTTTCATCTCTAAATTCTCTTTGGGTCTTGTTATGCTCCCGGTTCTGTTTAGAACCTAAGGCCAATTAAAAGCAGCTATACTTTGACATTGAGGGAGAGTTCCTATGAGGGCATCCAAACCTTCCTGGAGCCCCTCTGCAGCATTGTCAGTCCAGGCTGAGTTGATTTTCTATTCTGAGGAAGGAGGTTGTCCTGAAGAAGGTGATTTATTTCAGGAAACAGGCTCTGTTACTAAAGTCACATCCCCTGAAATCCTGACACCCCTAGACCCAAATCTTCCTCCAGTGTGGTGCCATAACTGTCCAGGTAGGAAAAGGACCCAGGTAGGGAAAGAACCTGGAGGAGGAAGAAGCCTGATGGAAGAACAAGAGGAAACGGCATGATGGAGGAGGAGACTAAAGCTCAGGGCCAGCCAGGAGCCTTGTGCAGTGGTAGGTTATCCTGGGCTCACATCTTGTTCCCTTGCTTTAAGAACCTGCTCTCTCTGCCCCTCAAAAGCCAGAGAGGAAAAAGTAGACTGCCTGAGCCGGCCAGGCCCTGGTTTGAGCACAGGGGAGATGTCATTAGACCGAGAACAGATCATTAGACCGCAATGGATTCTGTTGTAAGCTACACCCATTGCTTGTATCCAGTTCCTGACCCCACCCCCCAATGGACTTTGAAAACTGAAGAGATAGTTTGGATTTTGTCCTGGTCTAGTGACAGATCTCACCTTAGGTGTCACCTAGCCTGGGCAGGGTGGGTAGGGTACCCCACTCTGCTTCTCCTGATGCTGACCCTTGGTCCTTGCAAGCTGCCTTTGGTTGGAAATCTATGTCCTCCATACACCAGGAACTCCTTCAGGCTGGTGTCTGTCCCTTGCTGATTGTCCATCAATGAGTCCCTCAGCCCAGCTTGTGAGGCCTCGAGTTCACAGCTCAGTGGGTATCTGTCAATGGGTTGGATGGGGATGATCTCTGTCAGACTTGGAATTGATCTGGTTTTTGGAGGTTCTCTCTGTAAGTGAAGGTGAAGGCTCCCCTCAAAACCAAGCCCACAACAAAGGCTTGTGTTGAGGACATTTGCTAAGGAAGTGCTGCCTGGGCAGGTATATGAGGCAGGAGTCAAGGATGGAAGGAGGAGGACCTACGCAAGGGTCTGTCCATTTCCATCAAGGAAATGCCTTCCAGGCTAAGCATATGTGAGCGCCTTGCATTCCATAGGGCAGGCAGGAAGTGAGACCAGCAGTGCGCAGGGGCAGATGAGGCAGGGTCAGGTGGCAACTACAGCCTGCACAGTGTGGAGAGGTGGAGTCTGGCACATAGCAGCGTGAGATACCAGATCTTTCAGCTTCTAACAGAAAAGCAGTTGACTGACCCTCTCAGTCAGAAAGGATGCAGAAATTACCATCAATGACTTCCTGAAAAGATCTGAAAAAAATGGGCACAGTGTGAAGGTCATGCCCACAGTGTGGGAATGGAGATGGTATGTAGCCAATGCCTTTCTGGTTTCCTTGCCCTCATTGTGGGAGCAGATCCAGGCTCCCCATAACCCTTGCCCACATGGGTCTTAGCCCTGGATCCTCAACAGGAACTTGGAAGAGTCAATCCTACTTGTTAAATGACCTGGGAAGTTTAGGGACTCGAAACTCTGCTGGCAGCTACGAGAGTCAATCCATGCTATCGCTCACCTGCTCCTTGGATTTGTGGGCACACAGTAGAGCACAGGACACTGCCTAGCCCCATCATTCTAGCCTTTTTCTTAACACACAAACCTTGTCATAGCAATCTGAATGAGCGGTTCCTAAGATGTGTCCTGAGTGAACAGCAGGGTGTCCCCTAGGGGTGTGCTATAAGCAATAAGCACAAACTCTTGGTCTCTGGTTATGACTTCAAGCATTATAGACTCCGCGAGTTCCCACCCCACCCCACCCCTTCCCTTGATTCCCATACTCACTGCAGGTCAAGAATCTGAGCCAGGAGTGTGGTGTTCTGCGATGATCTACTCAGCACGGGTGAGCATAGGAACCCTGGGAAACGCTGGGCCTGTCTCTCACTGCAGAGAGCTTGTCTTTTGCAGAAGGGAAGGTCAGCTCAGCTTGGAACCACATTGGGGTGAGCACCACTAAAAAGGGCAACCTCTGGAAAACATGCTCCACCCTGCTCCACTGTCTCCACAGAGCCTGGCCTTGGCCACTGGGGACAAGAAGAGATTTAGGATGACTCTAAACCAGTCTGCACATCTTACTTGTCCAAGAATCCCAGACTTCTGCTCGAGGATAGAACACTGGGGTTTGTGGGACATCCTGGTCTTGCTACCCCACTGTATCATTAACTACATGCATGCTGGGGCCTCCCAAAAGCCCATCTCTCTACTATCAATAAACGCATGGGACATTCTGCTTTCCCAAGCACTTCGTAAAGGACCGGCACACAGTAGGTGGACAGCGACCATCTGCTGTAGGGATGGATGTGGGGGCAGGCTCAGCAGGGTCTCTCTCCTCTGTCATCTTTGCTTGGCCATCTTCCCTTGGCTAGGCAGTCCTCCTCATCCAGCACGGCAGAGTGGCTTACCAGGTTTGGACCTGTGCACCCAAACACTTGACCTCCCACTCTTCTCTTCAGTGGAGTACCGAGGTTGGCAGGAGGTGAGAGCAGCAGCTATTGATGTCCCCAAGCCATAGGCTGGGGTGAGCAAGGTAGATCTATAAGAGCTCCAAAAGGGGAGAGACAGACAGACAAGCAGAAGAGAGAAAAGAGAGAAAGAAAAATTGTCCCATGCCAAGGATGGTCACAATGCGTTATTAGAGTGTCCAGGAAATTATGGCTTCTGTCCATTAGTTCTTTCAGGGTTAATATTGATGCAGATATTATTTCTATCCATGGCCCCATTTGTTTGAAATATTATGACGGGGAGTAGCTGCGTCGTGAATCAACTCGGTTGATGGAGTAGTTAGCTGTGCCACGGGGGCAGCCTGCCGCCCCTCCCCTCCGCCAGCATGAAATATTGCTGAGACTGTTCCTTAAAGTGAGCACTCTATCATCATTTGTGTGCGGCCCCTGCTAGGCCCGCCTCCCTGGCTTCCCGTTGGGCGCGAGGAGCTGTCATAACTCAATCAGGCGGCTAATGTGCTGCGTCTCACGGCACTGCAGCCCAGCTGCTGGCCAAGCAGCCTGCTGACAGCTGGGGGGGTCCCTCCAGCCTACTACTGGACACATGCGGGGCAGAGGTATTTTTTTGGAGGTGGAAACGGGAGTGTTTCCACGTGCCACTTAGCATGCTCCAAACACCATCTGTCATCTCCCACTCTCAAGCTGGGCAAGCTGCTTTCTGGGCCGGAAGGCCATTCTTCCCGCTCACTCTGAGGCCATGCATGCAACCCTCCCCAAAAAAAAGTAACTGAGGCACAGTGCAGGAGAAGGCAGCCAGCCTCTGGTTCCTGTTCCCTACCAGCTCAGTGGTAGCGTCACCTGTTCCCTAGTAAAAGTCACAAAAGTACATTGTTTATGGAGCCCTCCCAGCACCCAGAAAAATCTAAGCAGACTCAGTGCTGGAGACCGGCAATCTTTTCCGACAGGGTGAGCTGCTAAGTGTGTGAAGCTTCTTGGGTCTCTCCTGCTGTACCATGCTGTGCCTACATAGTCTGGACAGCAGAGCAGGGACGACAGGCTAGACCTGGCTCTGCCCTCTGCTTTGCGCTGTTCCCTCTTGACCTCACTTGCAGGCCTTGCTCAAGGCCATTTGTCCAGTCTTCCTAGAACTCCTCAACTTTATGGTTCAAATGCAGTTCAGGCAGTCCTCAGCTGGAGCCTGGCTGCTCGCGTCTTCATGACTTGAATCCCACATCTTTAATTACGTTTTTGCTTCGTTGTGTTGTTTGCAATCTTACACACCAGAGGTCTGCCACTTCGGTGTCAGCGCTGTAAGGACTGGGAAGAGACCCAAATGCATCCCTCGCATGCTGGCATCCAACCCACGTCCTAAGAATGGGTCGTCCCCTGGCAAGCGCTGTCTAAAGCCCCATTTTTCAGGTGAGGAGACCAGCATGAGAAAGCTCTGGAGCTGTCCAAGGTCACCCAGCAAGTGAACTTCTTGGCCTCCTCCACCTTGAATCCTTGCCATGGTTTTGCTCACTCATCTCTTTGCATGTAGCATTTACTGAATCCTTGTTCTCAGCCACAAAGACAGCCTGGGCTCTAGTCCTGCAGGGCACCCCACACAGTTGAAGAATCTGGCAGAGTTGAGGAACTGCTGGCATGCCATCTGAACACGAATCCCTCTCATGGAGCCCCCGTTTTTTCTAGCATGGCACTTCTCTTGCCAAGCCTTTGTGAACACAGCTAAGAGCCAGAGGTCTGGGGATACCTGGATGGCAGGGGGACCCCATGTTTGCCCCTATCCAGCTTCTTTCCCAATGACCACAACTTAGGGACTCTCCAGCCTCTAGACTGGCCATTGAGAGGAATAGAAAAGGTTCATAAGTTCCTCCCACCCCTGTAGCCCAATCTAGTCCCCCGTACTAGCTGTTCCCCACTACACAGCTCTTGCCCTCACCATTCCCTCCCCCGGTATGTCTTCACACCCACAAGCAAAGGTTAAAAGAGGGAAGGAACCTCCCCAGCGTTTTGTAAGGTGTTATGGGGGCCGATTGGCAGAAGGATGGAAAGCAGGTTTTGAATGAGGCAGAGGAACCTTTGTGCTATGGATAGGCCTCCTCCAATCAGTTGAAGGCTTTCAGAGGAGAGGCTGAAAGCCTCAAGGAACATGCCCTCCTTACCTGTATGCTGTGGGTCTCAAGCTTCCTGGGCCTCCAGGCTGCAGAGTTCTCAGGCATCCGTCCCCCCTACTCCCCCCCCCACTCCAGCCTCTCTCCAGGTTTCATTATGTAGATTGTTAGATCATTGTTGGCCTCAACATCTCAATCTTCCTATCCCAGCCTCCCTAGCGCTGGGATTCCAGGCATACATAAGCTTACCCCTTCCATCTCCCGCTTTTCCTTCCAGGCATCCTCATTCCATGTTGGTTTTGTTTCTCTCGAGAACTCTGACTAGCGTAGAGACTGCCATCAAGTCCAAATGTTCAATTCCTTCACTTAATAGAGGAGGCAACCGAGGCGCAGAGAGAGTGGACCCTCTCCTGCGGGTCAGCAGGCCCTCTGGGGAGTCCCCTGGCTGTGGAGAGGCTAGGGTCCTTCGCACTCCCACACTTCCAGGTCAAGTGGAAGGCAGAGATCACATGTGTTCCAAGGAAAATCACCTCCTCACCAGATGTAGGTGACTGGGGAATTAGAAATCAAAAATTCGGTGTGAAAATACAGAAATCTAGCGGCAGAGCCAATTTTCCATCACACTTAGCAACTCCATTTGATGCGATAGTTTGCTAATAAAACATGAGCATTACGGTAACATAATATTTTAAGTATCCATTAACTAATACGTAAATATAATGGAGTCTTATGGAAATATACTTAAGCTGTCACCAACACCCCTAATGTAATATGCATGACTTCCAGGCTATTTATAGTTCCTCGGGTTCGCTCTCTCCAGCGACTTTATTGGCTCAATCATAGAAGATCTTGTTTTCTCTCCCTTCCCCTTTCTCTACAGGGCACTTGGCCTGCACACACTTGCTCTGCAGCCTATGGGCAGCTATGTGTGCCAGGCCTGGTAGTGCTGGGTGCTGGGTGCTGGGGCAGGTAGAGTAGGCACAGCCTGTAGGTGTGGAGTCTCTGAGGTGGCAGACACAGGTCATATGGGTGACAAGAAATGACCAACAGAAAATGCTGGGAATTATGAGAAGCGGGCCAGGGAGGCTTCTTGGAGGAAGCACCATGGGCTGAAGAGTAGAGAAGGGGTAAGAGTTGGTAGCCTAAACCAGGATAAAGGGAAGGGATGGGGGCAATGATGCTGGGGACCATAGACCTGGCCTAAAGCTGTCAACAGTCCTGGCACTGTCACACAGACTGTGAGGGGCTGAGCAAGGCAACCCAGGAAGCAGACAGTGAGCAAAGGCTGGCCTAAGGGAGGCTGGAGGGTAGTGGAAAGGCCAGTATTGATGCCAAGGCTGGGCAAAGGACTTCCTTTACCCTGTCACCCTCATCCGAACACAGAATGGTCGAGGGCTTTAGGGGTTACATCAACAAAATCCTCTGTAGACTTGGGTCCAATCAACAACTCCCTCTAATACAATTTAAAACAGAGGACAGTCTGTCTGTAACCTCCTAATCCCTTATCCATTAGCCGGGAGGTGGCAAGGCTCTAAGGACCTTTGAGGTCAGGCCTTCATAGGCCATGATGGGCCTCATCCCCAGCAACTCTGGAGTCACTCTGTTGTGGGAAACGGCACAGCACAATGATCCACAAGAGGGCATCGTGAATGGCTTCAACCAGGCTTGTCCTTTCACTAACAGTGAACCAGAAATGGGTGTGAGCCAGCACAGGTGGTTTCCTCAGGCTGTGCAGGGCAGGAGTGAGACAGAGCAAGTCAGCAAACACAGGGCATATCACTTGCAGATGACAGGAGCTTAATCCCCTGGGAGTCGCAGAAATTGTGAGGCCAAGGGCTGTCCTTACACTTGTCCCACTGAGACTCACAGGGAGTGGGGGGGGAAGGTAAGCTAAGCCTATTTGTCATCTGCTGAGGGTGACTCTGACTGGGCACTGCCATCCTGAAGCCTCCAGCTTTCCACTAGTGTGCCCAACCCAACAGAGGCTTTGAAAAAGCTCGCTTTGAAATGGTCCCATCAACAGCAGCAGGTAGGAAGAGGGACCTGGCAAAGCAAGAAGAAGCAGGTTAGCCCCAGGGACAAGTCATTAGGATGGCCTGAAAAAAAATCCCTGGTCTACAGTGACTCTTCAAACTCACTGAATCCACTAAGGCCATTCTGCAGTAGCAGCAAGAAACACCAGTCCTCAGGGACAGCCAAGCAACCTGTGGTTTCTACAGGACACTGGCACCCACCTGACTGGAATAATTCCTCTTTTGACTTCTGGCTGAAGTGGGACTCAGGTCTTCTGTGAAATCTTCTCCTTGACAAGCCACTGCCCTTAGGCCAGGTCCCTCTTCTCACTAGCCCTTGAGACTGGGTTGGGCTGTTTGTTACTGTAGCACACTCAGACAGATTCTGACCAACACAGGTGATGAGAAGGCAGATTTGGAAATGAAAGCCATTCAGTAAGCAGTAGTGAAGGACAGGTAGGACAGGAAACACGAGTGCAAATTGCCCCAGCAGTCTGGGGTGTGCTGGGAGATAATCTAGGAAGTGGGGAGACAACCTTGCTCACTGCACACATCCATTCATACTGTGGTTTGACCATGTGCCCTAGGGTAAAATGTGGAAGGACGGAACTGTGAAGTGGTGATTAGGTTACCAGGCCGCCACCCTAAACATGGTCCCTGGTGTTGGTAGGTGGCTCCCCAGGGCTTTGAAGGGCCTGGACTTTCGGTTCACCCGCTGTGTGATGTTTGGCAAGCCCCTTAGCCTCTCTCAGCCTCGGCTTCAGTTAAAGGGCATCGTGGTTATACCCACATCCTGGGGAGCAGAGAAGACTGGAAGAGAAGGATCACGTAGGACAGTGGGCACAAAGCCTGTGATGTAAACAAAGACTTGATTGCAGAAGACACCATTGCAGGGCACACCACCAGGGTCTGCTGCATTAGGACAAAGCTATTGGTGGAGTCTGGTGCGATATCTCAACAAGAGCGCAAGGTGGCCATTGCTAAGCTGAATCCACTGTTGCTTTGAAAGTCATTGAGTATATTCCCCGGTTTCTGGGAGGCCCTTCCTGCCTTCAGTTCATTCCTGGTGCATGGCAGACAATCCCACTCAGAATGTGTCCCGGTAAGTCAGTCACACACCTTCATCTCCTTGCAATAATAGCTCCTTGTTTGGTTCTGCAGCATGCTTTATGGAGGAAAAATACCATTTGGTCATTTCTGCAGCCAGAGACGGCTGCCTTGGCACCTGCAGAAGGCTGGCTGTTCTGTGTGTGTGGTAGCTTTGCATTGTGTTGACAAATCATTGGCAGGATTGTGGGATGTGGAATGGCAGCCACTCTCAGTGCAGACACTGTAGTGCAGCATGGTACATGGGGACAAAGGCAAGGACCTGTAACCTGAGAGATTGGTTGATGGTTGGTGACATTGCCATCTGTGAAATGGACCCAATACTTGAGAGGTAAAGTGAAAGAGACGTCTTCAGTTTGATGCTTGATGAGATGACAAGCTCAAGCCAGACAATGTTGAGATCTAGGCAGATATCACGTGCTGCTGTGGGGCCCGGAGACAAACCGTGTGAGCCAGAGCCCGAGCAGGAGCAGGGTTTGGGGGAACTGAGGGATTTCTAGTGAAGAACAGGAGGGTTTAAGACGGCAATATGCAAAGCAGACCTCTGTTGTCAGAGTGGATTTGTTACAGAGGTGTTTGCTCTCCCTGCTCCGTTTCCCTCCCCTTTTACTCCCCTTTTTCCCAGGCTGCGGTACAGGAGAGAGGTCCTCACCACCTGTGGCTCCCTCATGAGGGGCTTCCCAGCTCTCAGAACCACAAGCTTAATAGTATTTGCTCATTGTAAATTGCCAGCCTAGGTATTCTGATAGAGCAACCAAAAGGGACTAAGACACTTGTTGATGTAAGACATGGGGGGAGGGGCATCCAGAATCTCTGCTTGCTCAGCAGGCACCCATGTACACCATGCATGTTCCATATATTCACTGGAATGCATGGGTGTGTGCTGAGAGGCACTCTAGTATGTGTCCTATCCCTAACCCGTTGAACAATCATGTACATATTCTATTGTGCATATGAAGGTATGCCTGGGGACACCCACCTGCACACACACGCATGCACGCACACACACACACACATTCACATCTATATACAAACAGTACACTTTCAAATGTACATTCATAGTATTTCACAGAGATGGGTTAGGTCAAGACTTTGAAACAAAGTAAGTGACCATGAATCAAACCCCCAAATTCCCAGGAACCCCCAAATTTGCTGGGACCCTGTTTGCAAAAGGGAAGCAGTGGTCCTAGAAGAGTTGCAGCCTAGTCCAGTCAGGACCAATGGACCTATTGTTACACTAGGAGTGGGGGCATCTCTGGGTCTGCAGGTATCCAAAACTTCCCAAGAGCTCAGAAACGAATTCAAGCCCCTCTCAGTGAGCTCCTGAACTTGCTGTTCTGCTCTTTCTTCATTATGACTGTGAAGCCCAGACAAGCAGCACATAGAAATGCTGTTCAAGGGTCGCTCTGGACTCAGAAGCCTTCTTACCTAGGATCCCTGTGGCTCCTCCCTGGAACTCTCCTCCTCTGGGAAAAAGGTCAAGCCCAGGGCTGAGGATGAATCCCAAGTACTGTACTGGGTAAGGAGTCACCTGAACCCACAGCACCTCCCCATCCTGCTCATCCACCTGCCTCTCCAGTCCGTGGGGGGTCAGGAGCAGTGACCACAAGGGACGCAAGTGCACCTCCTTGTTCACATCAGCCTCTGCATCTGCTGTCCCTAGGACCATGAGTGGCCTTCTAACGTCCTATTTCCAGCCCAGCTTTTCACAGCTATTCACAGCCTAGCTCAGATCCGCGCTCTGCTGAAGCCTCCTCATGTCTAAGGCTTTCTTAGCAGAGTTGCTCATGCTGCAGTGACAGCTTCCCTGGACACGCCACCAGACTCACCCGTGTGATGCCGCCCTTCTTGGACCATCTACGCATCTCTTGTCATGCACGTTCTTCTGAGGCAGCAGGTCGGACAGTAGCAGGACTTTGAGAGGCTGTGCCCCACCATCCATTTGCCCTGGTGGATAAATTGCTCATTGGGGCCCCAAAAGGTCAAAAGCAGGGAAGCCTTCCAAGGACCACCAGCCATCTGAAATGCTCCCCAGAGCCTTGCTGTAGTCATTCACTGGCTGTGCAAGGCATATTTAAAGCTTCCCCCAATATACCAATGCCCGTGGCAAGGACAAGGTGCAAAGCCTGGGCCAGATGACATTTTGGCTTTGACCTGGGGCTGCTGTTTGGTTGCTGGGAAGGCAGAAGACATCATCACAGGTGGAAGAGATTAAGCAGGGTAGAACTTGACCACCTGAGGTTGACATTTGGCTCCCTAAGGTGGGACAGTTAGAAGGAACTGTTTTATAAGCAAGGTGTCCTACCAGGACGCCACTGAGTGGTGAGACATTATGGGACACTTTCCGTATGTCTGGAAGCCCCACAACTAGCCTATCGAGCAGGAGTGAGTTCCCATTTAACAGGTGAGGAAGCCAAGACAGTTCAGCAGACATGTGACCTGGCTGGGGCGGCTTGCCAGAAGCTGGGCCTTGAAATCAGGACTCTCTGGCTCTGATTCTTGTAATAACCTTTATGACAGAAGTCCCAATAGTGGGGGTTTAATGAAGATCTCATGGTCTGTGGGCTCAGCTAAACAGTTCTGCCTTGGGTGTCTTTGGAAGACGCACTGGATGATGTGGGAATGGAAATGTCTGAAGTCATCCAAGATGGTGACTGTTTCCTCCTCCTTCTTTCTTCTCCCCTCTCTCCTCTGCCCTTGCCTTCCCTCTCCTCCTTTCCCCTCCTTTTCCCTCCCCCTCCTTCCCTTTCCTCTCCTCTTGTCCTTCTCCCCCCTCCTCCCCACTCCTCCTTTCTCTGTGTGAGCTCTCCAGTGTGGTAGCTTCAGTGAAGGTGGTCTCTCTATGTCATCGCTAGGCTGCAAAGGCTCTTGTCCCAGAAACTATCCGACACGCCAGAGTGAGTCTCCCAAGTCTCCTGGTGTCACTCCTACTGGGCTGTATCTGTGAGACAGTCCTTCCTCTGCAGGGTTGAGAGGAGGAGAAGCAAGGCTTCAGACCTTGAGAGTGGCAAGGTTCTAGAAGAGTATGTGGCCAGGAGATGTGTATTTTATCTGCTACACTGAGTTATATTATGTCTGAATTCGGGCCTAGAAGCAGGGAAAGTGGTGGAAGCCATAGCTAACCTGAAAAAGCAGAGCACAATTTAGAACCCCAAAGTTTCCCCCGAGAAAGTGAGGAAGAGCCCTCAGGTACCTGCGTCATGAGCTGAATGGCTGGGATGTAATCAGCCAGAAGGGAGAGGAGGAAGTAACTCAGCAAATAGATGCTGGCTAAGAGCCAGGAAGGAGTGTGAGCATGTCAGACATGTGCAGCGTCAAGTGGAAATTATGTGTGGATGGCCCTGAGTGTGGGTACCATGAACCAAAATGCTGACCTTTGAGGAGAAGCTGATAAGGGAGCAGGCCAGCAAGTGATAGTGATGCCATGCTAAATGAGAAGGATGAGGCACACAGGAAGCTACTGGGTGACTGGGATGTAAGTTAAGAGCTTGCTCCATGCACCGAGCCCGTCAAAGTAGGAGTAGAAACAGTAAGAGGACTTGAACCTGCCAAAGCACAGAAAGCGAATCGTCTAGAAAAATTCCAGGTCTTTGTGGGTGCTGAAAGCTGGAGAGCTCTTTCTGACTCCAAGATCGGGAAAGCCTATGAGGAAGTCCAGGATGAAGTCACTATGCCACCCCTGTCTTCTGTGGAACTCTAAACCTTCCCTGTTGACTCAGCTCTGGCCCATGCTCATTGGGATAAAAACTCTTCCCGCCTGTCTTGGAAGCCCGTGAAGACCAGGACTTGGGGCCTCAGTGGGTCTGACATGGCTGGACGTGGTACCGGAGAAGGTACACTCTGTGAGTGTAGGACATGAGGCTACAGGGAGAGGCCTGCTGGCACCACTGGTGGGCCATCGTCCCCTTGCTGAACCCTTCCCACCAACCCCCCAAGAAAATTCCCAAATCGTTTACTTCCCTGTGGACTCAGCACAAAGAGAGATCTGGGGTAGGGAGAAGCTTTCCAACAGCCACTCCGTGTGAGAAATAGGATAGACTTGGGAGCGTGTGCCCAGACGGTGAGCTCCGTGTGCAGCGGTGCCCAGGGATTGGCCAAAGAACAGAGAGAAGATGGAAGTCCTGGATGAGTAACATGAGCTTAGAAGGCCTTCCTTTCCCCGTGATGTAGACGATTTGACCCCTGGAAATCAGCTCGAGGCACAGTGGCCACAGCTGGGAAGGATGTGCTATTGGTAGGCGTACCAGCCCAGCGGTCCGCCAAGCTCCCGGCTGGCCGCAGCACCTCCCTTGGCAGCGCTGGCGCCACTGAGGCCTGACAGTGGGCATGCAGACCCTGGGTCCGAGGGAGGAGGGGAAGGCGAGGAGACATTGCTGTGGTTTTGCGGCCAAAGAGGGGACATACTTAGGATATTTAGGGGATGCACAGGGAGCAGGCTCTATCCCCCACAGCTCTGGCTGCCAACACTTAGCCACTGGAACATGCCATTTGAGCAATGTCTTCATTTCTCCCAGGCGTTGGCTGGCCAGGTTCCCGCCACACTCGTTGAGAGCAGGAAGGGGAGGAGGGGGGCAGGAGAGGGGAAGGTTGGGGTCAGACTGGAGTAAAGGACTAGAAAATGGACTCCTAAGAGCTATTTGAGAAAGAAAACATGAGAGTCTGCCAAATCCATCCCCTGTATGGTCTGTCAACTGGACATGGCCCTTTAGATCCTTCTGCATCCCACAGGAAGTCACATTCCACCCTGGACCGTGGCCCAGCGAGGGCACACCATGCACCGGGGGCTCAGCATGCAGCCACGTTAAGGAGTGTGTCCCAAGGACACCAGCCTCAGAGCTGGGCAAGCTGGCACCTCTCCTGCCAACACTGAGCCAGTCTTTATTTTTATACAGCATGGCTCAAAGTCCCAGCCACTGTGAGTCTTGCCCTCCCCTGCCTATTTTTAATTTTCGAACAACTTGATTTACTACCTGAAAGTCTTTGACTGGACTCAGGACGTCAGAAATATCAGGGCCAAGAAAGCACAAAGGACTCGTCCTGGTGGAGAGACTAGCTCTCCAGGTGATACTGTCAATAAGCATAGGCATCCAGGAAGAAATATCAATTCATACAAAGACAGAATGGACTGGAAAAGATGGTTGAATGTGGGCAGGGGGAAACACAGGCTTAGGTACCAAGAGGTTCTGCTTTTGTCCCTTGAGAGGCACTTTCTTGAGACAGTTATGGGCCCACATGCATCTCAGCCTTCCAGTCTGTGGGGCAGGAAACTATCTGCCCATTGGCTTCTGAGACTAAGGATCAAGACATCATCTATGGTGCCTGGTGACAGAAGGTACTTGGCAGGCAGACATTCTTCCTGGCTATCAGGGGCCTGGTACCAGTGGTTAGTGATTTTGAATGGCTTTACAAATTAGGCCAAGTTCCATCCTACTTTGTTATTAGGACGGTGACGGCTTTATGGAGACAGGTGGGCAAATCTCCTTGCGGGTGTGGGGGGTCCTTCTCTTCCAGAGTGGGTCCAAAGGGCCTCAGTGAGGAGGTGTGTCAGGATGCCAGCCTTACCTGGTCCCTGGTGTGTCATCTGATCAGGTGGAGTTGGTGGGTGAACTGTTCTGCCAGGCATCGGAAAGTAGAGCCCTGGCTCTGAGCGTGGAAGGGGAGATTTACCTGAGAGATACCCCAGTTTGGCCTGATACAGATCGGCTGGCATTTCTCAGGGCTGAAAGAGTGGCAACCGAATCCTGTGCCTGCCTGACCCAGCCCCTGCACCAACCCTAGATCCATTTCTAGTTTCCCTTTCTTCAGTAAAGAGTGGCGCTGAGGCATGGCTGCCGGATGGCCTGCCGGCCCGCCCCGAACCCCTGATTGTCTGCGGCCGATAACGTAGCTTGAGTGTGTACCATCCCATTTCTCATTCACAGCACACTCCTGGCACTTTAATAATGAAACAGAGGGAAAAGGGGAAAGGTGACTGGGAAGGAAGAGCCAATGATAGGGACAGGCTCGGATTCTGGGCAAACAGCTGCTTTGTGTTTAGAACTTGGGGCTTGTCTGGTTTTCAGGCAAGCCACAGGCCCCAAGAGCCCTTCTCCAGCCTGCCGGTCAGTGCCCACAAATGCCCAGATTTAGAAGCTAGCAGCTGTGCCCAATTGGGCTTTTTGGAGGAGCGTAGACAAAGGTAGACACCCTTACTTCCTCATTGGCGTTTTCTAGTTTTGCTGCTGCTGCTAGTGGTGGTGGCGGTGGCGGTGGTGGTATTGGTGAGAGGGTCCGCTGTATTTTTCACCATCTTCTCCAAAGCAGGTTCCATTCCAGAACCCAAGACTGCTCTATAGCATCTCATCTGGGGATTACAAAGACAGGCCTGCTCTGCCCTGAAGGTGTCTGCCCAGAGAACCTCTGCCGCAAGCTCTGACTTGGGGCATCTGTGTGCGTGCTTGTCTCCATGAGGGGGCTTCATGGACATGATCCCAGAGGTGACCCAAATCCTGCTTTATAGGGAGTAGAGAGACTGGGAGGACAGAGAGGAAGGAAGAACAGTGGAGGAGAGAGAAGGAAAAGGAGGCAAAGGCAGGACCTACCCAGTCATAGACTCGTGTTCACACCTGCTCCGAGGCCACAGCTGAACCCATCCCCTTCTGTCTTCAGGGGTTCATCCTCTTGAAACACAAGAGCAGTGGGGCAGAAAGGGGAAGCCCAGCCCCCTGTTGGTACTCTCCCTGTAAGCCCAGGAAAGGAACATCGTCAGGCGGTGAGAAAATGATGGCTTGTTGCTGTGTGGCCTTGGCAAGCTACAGAACGTTTCTGCTCTCAGTTCCCTTGTATGTAAACCTGACGCTAACAAACCTCCTACCTCCCTGAGTAAACAAATAAAAATGATGAGTGTACAAGCACCTTGGCAAGGCATTGCAGGATTGTGTTATTAACCACTCGCTACCAGCCCATAGGCTTACCTTGTGCCCATCTTCTCTGATACCCAAGGGTGTGGCATGGGAGGCTCAAAGCATGAAAAGAGGGAGGTTGGGGAACGGTTCAGACTGCTTAGCAGTGCAGCGGCAGGGCTGCGGAAGGAGGGCTGTATGAAAAAAGACAATGAGCTGGGCTTCTGAGCTTCCTGTTCCAACCTACTCACAAGCTGTACACCCTTTGTCTGGTTATTTAACCTCAGTGAGCCTTACTCCCCTCATCTGTGAAATGGGACAACTCGGATACTTCCTCTGTAGCACAATTGCCTGGACTAAATGAGTTAATCTGGAGTGTCAGGTAGAGTCCCTGCTGTCACAGGGCAATACTGTATAAACTGGGCAATAAAATTAGCTATTCTGAGGTTGAGCTTGGCTCTCCCACAGAGGTGTCTGTGGATGGAGGGAAAGAGGTGGGCTCTCCAGGCTGGTAGACTAAATGACAATGTGGCAAGGTGACTGTGGGAGGAAGAGAAGGTCAGGATAACGACCAGGACAGGTTAGGTAGAGAAAAGGGCTTGGCACTGGGGACTCATAGGAGGAGTATTGGGCAGAAGGAAGCTGGGGCCAGAACAAATGGGCTCTGTATGAAGGCCCAGGAACCTGTTTTGTTTTAGCTGGGTAAAAAAGCTTCTGGAAGGGAACTTGTTGAATGCAAGTGTTGGCCCCAGCTGGCAGTGCACTGACAGAAGGCACAATGTGAAGGGAGAGATAGGAGGGAGCTGGGGAGGGTGGGTAGGAACAGAAGGGTGTGAGGACGAGGCTGGAGACCCGGGGAAGCAACCAGTGGGGGCAAACGTGAGACACCCGAGAGGGAACACTCAATCCCCACTGGAAGATATATGTCTGGCACTCTGGCGGAAACTGGAACTGGGGACAGGGATTTGGAAGCCGGCCACAAGGATGTGACAATTGACACTGTAGGGACAGACAATCTCAAGGAGAGAGCCGAAGGCCATGACACAGAAAGCTGAGGCCAGGTTTAAACAAACACGGGTGATTAAGTATCAAGTACTAAAAGCTGATCCCGCAGAGGCACTAGGAAGGGTCTGAGGGGGAGGACTTGAAGATCTAGGAGCACGCAGGGAAGAAGCGGTATGCCTAGCTGAGCCAAGGTTGACCCTGGATTTGAGCTCTTCTTACCCTAGGCTCAAAGTCACCTATGACCTGTGGACCCAAGGATTAAACTTCAGAAAATCCAGTTCTCATTGTATAAATTATATGAAAGCACTTGCAGCCCACATTACACATAATCTTTATATGACCGTATACAAATTGAGTTGGCTCACAGTGAGGGGCTGATGTAATGCTGCGACTTGTAGACATTTAAAACTGTATTAATTTTAGTTTTGTGAGCTCCATTTTATATTTTGGAGCCAATTTGTTTTCAGTTCTCAGATATTTTCACAGGCCCCCCAAGCAGCATATTACAAATTTGCCTGCAGTGCCAAATATTTTCAACAGTTTTAACTTGGCTTAAGTGCTAGCCTAGGAATTGTGAGGAGTGGACAGAGGCCTGGCAAAGGCTGTCCCGGCTTGTGATACATCCTCTTCTGTCAGATGGCTTCCTGCTGGCTCACTGTGACCCAGGGCCTGCCTGGGCATGGGTGCCCATCATATGTAACACCTTAGCTCTTAGGGACCCAGATCAGCATTGGCTGGTCAGGATGGGCACTGCCCCTGAATTAGAGTGGGTAGAACACTGCCCGTGCCTAGTTCTGGCTTTCTAGTTTCTGGAGGGATGAGCATGTTGGGTCTCCAGACAAGGATTTGGGGTGAGCAAGAAAGCAAAGATAATATACGTGAACCACGGCACTGTGAAAACAGACATATTTCAGTGTTTCTGTGATACATGTGAACCACGGCACTGTGAGGAACACAGACATATTTCAGTGTTTCTGTGATACCAACTCTGACAGGGCAGATGCTCCTGTCCTCTGGAGGTGCCAGGTGGGTGCCTGGCTCCTTGACTTCTGGAACTGTTTCTGCTCAAAGTAGCAGGTTTCCAGATCTGCCAACTCCAACTAGTATCCAGGAGGAGCAGTATGGAGACCTCAAGGGTCTGGGGACATTCACCAAGTACCCCGTAAGGGGAAACCCGCTCATCTCTCTGCAGCTGCTCTCACATCTGCCCACCCAAGGGTCTTTGCCCTCCCCCAAACCCATCCCAGCCCCCTGAAGCTGGCCTATGGGGCCAAGTGGCAAAGTCTGAGTACTTTTTAAGCACTACAATTTGGTGCAATTATTTGAAAGTAAACAATCCGCTCTGTCAATTAAACATTGTTTAGCTTGCATTCCTTCTGATGCAGGGAGCGATCTGCTCCGCAGCTCTCTGGCTGCGCGGGATAGACCCAGGCGCCAGCTTTGGCTGACTGAGTGGCTCCCTGCCTCGCTGGGGAAGAGCTTCCTGCAGGTTCCCACTGAAGGCATGAAGAGTAAGGGGAAAGGCAGAAGGCAACAGCTGCATCTCAGGGCAGCTTTCTGGCCTCATAGGCAACCCCCTCCTTTCCCTTCACTCAAACCTTCCCTGTCACAGCAAAGGAGTGCTGTCAGGCCTGGGAGGAAATAGTCCTTGTGGGATCTTCTGGCTCGGCAGTTTTATTTCATTGTGCTCTAACTGAAGGCTTCCTTTCATTTTTACATCCATTTGTATCTTATGGAAATGTAATCCATGTGTTTCCCACTCATTTACACTCGATTCCTCAAAATATTATTCCTAAGAACTGTTTGATGTCCACCAGCTGTTGAGACCTCTGTGCCTAGTGCTGTGTCCTCTATGAAATAATTTTGGCACCCCCACTCATGATCATAGAAGGCAAAGTAGAAAGGTCCACCCTCTCTCCCCAAGCTGTATATCCAGGTGTCTATATATGTGCACGTGCAAGCGTGCACACCTAATGGTGCCATACAGAGACTACGCCAGAATTTGCACACAATTGGTGGCCCCATAGAGCTGAGAGAAGACGTTCCCCTCTCTCACCTTCTTCACTTGCTCTCTGCATTTGTTATCTGTCCCCCCAATAACTCTGGGAAGTCAAAATTAAGCAGAAGTATTCCCATTTACCAGACAGAAGTACTGAGGTGTGCTTCTGGATTCATCAGCTCCTAGCCCAAGCTCTTTCTCTCCTTAAATCCTGCATACATATTAAAGCTTGGGTTAAACAAAGAGCTTAAGCTCAAATGCCTGACATCCTCTGGAGAGTGGATCTACTCTCTGCACAAATACTTGTTGATTACTTGGGTTGAGCTAGGCACCTTGATAGATGCCAGGGATAAAACAGTGACCACAGAGGGTACAGAGCCCACTGAGATATTACGGAGAAGGACCATTAAGCCACAGCAAGCATGCCTGCCATGGCTGGGCCAGATGGTAGAGGCAATGTGTCATTTGTGTACAATTAAATGTCCTTTGTCATAGAGAGATCACCGAGAATTCTGTCCACATTAAACTATTTTCTTTTCCCCTTTGAGTAGCCCAGATGAACATAAACACTCCCTCCTAGAGGATGGAGCACTCCCTCCTAGAGGATGGAGCACTCCCTCCTAGAGGATGGAGCACTCCCTGCTAGAGGATGGAGCATTCCTTCCTAGAGGATGGAACACTCTCTGCTAGAGGATGGAGCACTCCCTGCTAGAGGATGGAGCATTCCTTCCTAGAGGATGGAGCACTCTCTGCTAGAGGATGGAGCACTCCCTGCTAGAGGATGGAGCACTTCCTGATAGAGGATGGAGCATTCTCTGCTAGAGGATGGAAAGTTGGCCTGCCATCTGGTGCTCACTGAATATCTAGTGTGGGCCCAACTGATGTTCTAGACCAATATAACACAAATGACAAGAATAGTTTAGATTTCTCTACTAGCCACATAATAAGTAGCAAAAGGAAAAAAGGTGAAATTAATTTTAATCTTTCATTTTGTCCTAAATTATCATTTAACTAATTGATTCCAAATTATCATTTAACAATATTCTTTCAGTATCAATATAAAAAATTATCGATGTGATTTTGCTTGTTTTGAGGTCAGATCTCCCTAAGTATAGTCCAAGTTTGCCTCAAACTTGTGATCCTTCTGCCTCAGTCTCCAGGTGCTGGGATTGAAGGGGAACAAAATTACTTCTAGCTTTAATGAGCTATTTTACACTCCTTTTTGAGCTGACATCTGCTGGATGTTGAGTCCCCTGCAGCACACCTTGATTGGACTGACAGCATTCCCAGTGTGTCACAGCCACATATGGCTGGGGACTGGCATTTTGGGTAGCTCGGCTCTATACACCTAACATACATTTCCCCTCTTGGTCCTCCAGTAACCCTGTGGGAACTCCACTGATGACCCGTGTTGCAGATGGCAAACCCAAGAGAGGAGAAGTAGGGTGCCGAGGTCTACAGCCTCTGAGACCTGCACCTGGCAGTGTAACTGGGGTCTGTGTGACTACATCTTGGTTCTGCTTTTCACACTGGGCATTGTCTAGGCACCTCGGCGTCTACCTGGCTGTGCTGGTCCTCATCATACCTGAAGAGCTGCCTCATCAAGAACACCGGAAAGAAATATTGCACACAGGCTGAGAGGCCATACTTCGACAGGCTTTCTATGGGGGAACCCTTCAGGATTGCACTCTCTCTGATGACAGAAAGCATTGCCGTGTCATCTGCTTGTTTGAAACAATGGCCATTTTCCAGATGTCAAGCAGAAGCAGCAAAGTTCAGTAAGATAATGAGAAAGATAAAAAGGAGCTAATATACGGAGTTAACTATAGCATTTAAGTGACTTTGATGCCATTAGGAAGGCACAGCCTTATTTTATATGTTTCTACAAAGAAAAACACTGCCAATTAATTGAAAGTTGGCACTGATTGTGTTGGATGTGAGCAAACCGGCATTTTAGAATCAATGAAATATACCAAGTGCAGCATAGACAAAAGGCTAGACACTAACTACGTGCAGTGTCTATGGGCTTCATAGAATACTGAGGCAAGTTACCTCATCTTATATACAGTGAGAAAGAGAAGTTTAACTCAGTGCTCGCAAAGCTTCTCCTTTGAGGTGAGGAGGAAAGAATACTGTCGGGTCCTGAAACTTGACACTAGAGCTCTCCCTCCTCCACCAAGCCCATATGTTTCCATATCATCTTTCAGTCAGTATAGACTAGTGTATGGTGATGTGACAAACAGCACCAAGATTCTGAAATATAAATCAACATAAATTTATTTCTTGTGTAAACCATGTCTACTGAACTCATTCCAGTTGTCCAGACATCTAAATAATCAGTTGTCACCACCATGCCACCACCAATCACAGCTCTAGAAAAGAAAAGACATAGCTCAAGGACACCCCATCTTCCTCCCTCCCCTTCCCCACTTAGAGTAGCAATTGGGTAGCCCAGAGATGATGTATATCACTTCCTCTGATAATCCATCGGCTAGTGTTAGTCATGCAATACCATTCACACATAAGGTATAGGAAACACGATCCTGCCTGAAACTCAGGGGAGTGAAAACCAGAAGTGCTTGGTGAGAATGCTAATAAATGCCAATACACTCGAAAGCTGTAAGTAGCATTTGTCATCAGTCCAAAGGAAAAAATGAACTGAATCTACGCTTTTTCAAAAGAGGAACAAATGTCAAAGAACTTGTGAAAAGACATCCAGCATCTTTAGCCATGAGAGGAATGCAGATTAAAACTACATTGAGATCCTGTCTCACCGCAATCAGAATGGTGGTTGTCAAGACAATGATGAGGTGGGAAAGGATTTTATGCACCACTGGTGGGAGCGTAAATTAGCCCAGCCACTGTGGAAATCATTGCTGAGGTGCCCCAAACAGCTAAAACTAGAACTTTCATATGCCAGATCCAGGCTGGGGGCTTCTGAACTAGTGTGCCACTGACACACCTATACGCCCTTCACATAGCCAGGACATAGAAGCAGCCTAGATGCCCATCATGAGTTAATGGAGAAATGTGCTTCATGTGTACACTGGAATTTTGCTTGGCTGTGAAGAATGAAATCATGTTATTTATAGGGAAATGGATTACCATGTTAAGTGAAAAAAGCCAGACTCAGAAAGATAAATGCCACGTTTTCTTTCATATCGGAACCTAGATTTAAAAGAAAAAAACATATAACATGAAGGAAAAGGGGACGCTATTAGGGAAGAAGAGGGGGACACTCTTAGGGAAGAGAAAAGAAACCAAAGGACAAGGTGATAAAGGGAGCAGCAGTGGCTATAATCAAAGAATATTCTATGAGTTTGAAAAATGTCACCATAAAACGTATTATTTTGTATAATTTATATGAAATTATAAAGAAGGGCTCATCAGAAATTTTTCTCCATTTCAGGGGTTCAGCCAAGCTTTGACAGGTGACTTCCTGTGTATCTCAGTTTCTCACGCCCAGGGTCCACACTTATGGGGATAGTGGACATGAAGCTTTGCTGATGATGTCATACTTTGGGGAAGTTCTGAACCTCATTGCGGCTTCGCCTGGTGGGGTCGGGACCTACTGGGCTTCACCAGCCCCCAGCTCTGAGTCAGCCTGCCTATCAGGAATTGATAAGGTGATGGAAAAAGTGAGGCTGTAGCTAGAGACTGGAACAGAAGCCTGGGGAGCGGGGAGCTGAGAATTTCCCTAACATCACAGGAAAAGCCTGCCTTGCATCTCTCAGTGTCCCTCCTTGGCACCACATCCAGGAACTCGTGCGGATTTTCCATAAGCTCATTTGAACACACAGAAGCTAATGCATGAATTCCAATAAGTGGTGACCACTGAAGCACTGGTCACCCTTCCCTGACTGTGGATCAGAGACAAGTAGGGCCTGAATGGCAGAAGGGGACTTATTATTATTATTATTATTATTGTTATTGTTATTGTTATTATTATTGTTGTTGTTATTACTGTTATTATTATTACTGTTATTATTACTGTTATTATTACTATTATTACTATTATTATTACTATTATTATTACTATTATTATTANTTATTATTATTATTATTATTATTGTTATTGTTATTGTTATTATTATTGTTGTTGTTATTACTGTTATTATTATTACTGTTATTATTACTGTTATTATTACTATTATTACTATTATTATTACTATTATTATTACTATTATTATTATTACATGAACCTCATCTTTCCTTGCTTCCTGTCTGGCTAGGGTTCAGCCCTTGGTGCTCCCTAGCCTTGGCCTGGACCACTCAGGTGTAAGATTTGGATCTTCAGTGAAGCAATATTACCTCACTCACTAATTGCTGTCTGAGATTTTGGGAGGAAAAGCAACAACAACATGAAAATTAAGATTGTGGTAAGCTAGAAACATATATCAAAGAGGCTTTTGAATGGGACCTTAAAGGAGAGAGAAAGAACAGTCCCCGAACCACTTTCCCCCAGAACCAGGGTGAGGGGCTTTTTCCCACCCTGCTAAGGCTTGAGAATGGAAGGTTGCTGTGTGTTTCTTGAGTCTCAGCAGCTCAAGGTCAGCAGCCTGACCACGCATTGTCCCCCATGCTGGAGCAGTGCCAGGCTCAGCAAATATTTGCTTTGGCCCACTGGAGACCAAGCTACTTACAAACAGAAGAGACACAATGAGACCATGTTTATAGTATGACCTGAGGGGGGCTGCTCATGACCCATGAGAGACTTGTGAACCCAAAGGAGACATGCGCTCTGGGTTCCTGGGCAGTTTCACCCCCAGTGCCTGCCTTGGTGGGAGTCTTTGGGCAGCCGATTCCTCGTCTGTCTATGTCTAGGCCTTTTCTCTTCCTTCAAACTAGAGGCCCGCCCTCCCCTATGCCCTTTTGTGTTCTGCATGTGCATTCCTTTCCTAAGGCAAGGCTGTGACTTTCTCTCCTCTCCTTCTCCAGCTCCTTTACAGATGGCTTCTGTGGCCCTTCAGACCTTGGCTGACGCCCACAGAAGTCAGTGAAGCTCTTTTCTCTCTTAGCTTTTGGATGGCCCAGACACCATGCCATCCCTTCTCATAAGATATGGAGTTCTGGGGGGCAGGAAGGAGGAAGCTCAGCCTACCAACACCATCCCACCCCTGATGGAATCTCAACCTCCAACACAGAGCCTGGTAGATGGTCCAGGGAGATGGCTGAGAGAATGAACACACAAATGGGTTGTGCTGCCTCCATCAGACAGGCATCTTCAGGGTGCAAGGTCCTTCCCCTGCTCCTCACCATCCTCCTCCCTCCACCCCCTCTTCTTCTCGGTTCTCTCCTCCATTATCCTCCTGTTGTTGCTGTTATCGTAGTCCTTCCTCTTTCTCCTCTTGTCATTGGTCATCTTGTTGTTTCCCCGTTGCTGTCTTCTTCACGCATCTTCTGTTTTCTGTGTAGACAGGTATATATGACAGCATCCCTCTCCCCTTAACAAACATGGCGACTCACCCATCAGCTGGGTGGAGCACCTGCTCCACTCTATGCTCACATCACAGTTAGCCCTGGAGACAGGAGAGCTGGATTCTTTCAACACACTAAGTGTGTCTTCTTTGGACAATTACTCCACATCTCTGATCTGCTTTTCCTTGTGTCTAAAATGTGGAGATTCCGGTATCAGATAACAGGGACCAGTGGGGGCTAGCTGAGAAATGCATGTGAAATGTTTCCACCGTATCTGGCACATTATAGATAACATGTAGTAGCTCCAATGACAGGAGTGCCACTGTATCCATGGTGTCCAGGCACCACTTTCGGTCCTGATGTACATAAAATGTGATGTAGTCGCTCATTTGAGTCATACAATCATTTACGATGCAAAGGAACCTCTCTTGGGTCTTGTGCTGGGCCTGGTCTTCTCAGGAAGACAGAATGAAAAGACATGCAAATTAAGAGAGTCTTCTGAACAAGAGGGTTTGAAGAAAACCCTCATGAGTCTGAAGATGGGAAAGACTAGATCATTGTGTAGGCAGTATGGTGTCTGCTGTGTGACGAAGGCCTTTGTCTCTGAAGAAACACAGCTTATCTATGGTGACTTGAGGGCTTCCAATCTTGGACACCTCCTTGGAGTCATCAAACTGATTTTTAGATAGAGTCTTGGGCAAAGCAGTGAATTGGGCCCTTCCACCCAATGGATCCACCTCTAGATAGGTCAAAGATTTCAGGATGAGCCAAAAGCTCTTCCCCTCTCCTTCCAGCAAAGTGTACCACCACCCCTGAAGCAGACCAATGATCTACTATGACCCTGTGTGTCCTTGTACCTCCTGACACACAGGGACACACTTCTGTACCTGGGGAGCTCTCCAGAGGCAATCAACCAGTTAAGGCCACTAAGAGAATGTTTTGTTGCTGTTGGTTTAATATTTTGAGACGGTGTCTTGTTATGTAGGCCAAGCTGCTCTCAAACCTGCAGTCCTCCTACCTCTGCCTCCAAAATGTGGAACACACAGGCATGTGCCACGATGCCCAGCTTAAATGGAAACTTTCAAGTGTTTTCTGTAAGCTGTGGTCTCTCCAGGGAGGTGCTGGGAGTAGTAGAGTGAGGGGAAATACTTGAATTATTTATCCCCAAAGCAGGAACTGATTAGTAAAAAGTGGTCTTTATTGACTTTAATAAAAAGATGAAAGGTAACAACAGCCAGCAATGTCACAAAACAACCACATGACACACAGAGACAAGTAACATGCCCAAGAACACAAACACACCACTGTCAGCTCTCAACTGGAGAGGAGAGGAATGCTTGCCTTCCTCCCTTAGACAAAGGCTGGCTCCATCTGATTTCTCTGCCTGAAGGTCCCTGGACACTTGTACCATCAGTAACACTTCACAGAGCCTTCAGTCCTAACAAATAATTAGCTAAAATTGAACCAGGGATCTCTTACATGTATGTCATAGGTCTGATATGAATAATGAGGCAGAAGGTTAACGGTGGGTCAGACACAGCTCCCCGTCTTCCAGCTTATTTATTCAGCGAAATGAGAAATTGATCACATTATTGCGGATAGGGGGAGCCTGATTCATCGCAATCAGCCTGGAATTGGCAGTTTTGACTGTAGGCAATTTGGAGACATTACTTATGCCTGAATAGGCCAGGAAGGTCATTTATAGCTTGTTAACACCCTTCCCAACCTCCTCCTCCCTGTTCACTTTGTAACCAGGCCAGATTCGAAATCTCAGAGTTGAGAGTGGCACTTGATAGAAAATTAAAAGCACAGTGAGCAACGCCCAGCCGTTTGTCCCTCCCTTTGGCTTCTTTTGGAATCCTGCAGCCTTCACGGGGTTGGCTATGGTGTCCAGCAGCATGACCGCAGAGATGAAAGGAAAACAGTAGGCTGTCTGGATAAGGCCAGTCAAGCTTCTCATGAGGAAAGTGGAGGCAGAGAGTCTCATGCTAGACTCTGGAGACATTCCTAGGGTCCAGCCCAGCTCTGGACTTGCAAGGAAAACCTAATAAATGTGGGATGTAGGGTGACTACCCAGAAGCTCCTGGCGAGAGTGTGAGCCAACCGGCACTCTCTGAGTGCAAGGCGTTCTTGGATAGCAGTGGCCTACAGCTGCCCATGCGCACTGCTAGAGAAGAATACCAGGGACTGAGTCCCTTGTAAAGAGTGTGCATGTTGATATGGCTCACAATTCTGGAGGCTCACATGTCCAAGAGCACAGGGCCAGCATCAAGCCATGATCGCTGCTCTATCATTTTACTGGAGAAGGCAGAAGGGTTAGCATCTGTGAGATCAAGAATGAGAACAGGGAGAAAGATTGAGAGCACACTGTGGGGGGGGGTGGAAGTGGGAGAGGAGGAAGGGAGAGAGAGGATATGCAAGAGAAAACAGGAGCCTCAAGACTGTTTATGTGTGGCACCAGCAACATAAGGCCGTTGCTGTGATCTAGCTGTGTTATCAGGCTCAATATTTCAATGCCGTTGCACTGAGAATTTCATTAATCAACTGCATTCTTCTTTCTTTCCTTCTTTTCACCCCACCCCCTTTTTTGATGGTCTTGTGTAGCCCAGACTCATCTTGCAGCTGAGGATAACCTTAAACTTGTGCTCTCCCTACCTCTTCCTTCACGAGGTACTGGGGGTTGAACCCAGGGTTTTGTGGATAATACACAAACACTCTACCAACTAAGCTACACTCACAGCCTGGGGATTAAATTTCTAACTCATAGGTTTTTTTTGGGGGGGAGATTAAATTTCTAACTCATAGGTTTTTTTTCCTGGGGGAGGTGTGCATTCAAACCCTAGCAAGAGACTTGGCCATGAGTTGGACTGTGGAGTGGTGTCATGGGACGCCTTAAAAAATGGACTCTGGACCCAGATTCTGAAACACAGGTTCCTGATCTGTGAAGTAGGGGACATAGCAGAATTCACCTTAAGTGTCACACAAAAACATACAAATGCTTAGAAATCAAGCCTGGTGCATTCTTTTCTTCAGAATTGGTTTTCTGATTGTGGTTTGTGGCAATACACACAAATGTACGTATGGAGGCCAGAGGAAGACGTGGATATCCTTCTTTGTCTCTTTCTACCTTTCTACTTTATTTGAGGCAAGGTCTCTCCCCAAACCTGGACACCAGGTTTTTGGCTAGGCTAGAAGCTCTCAAGCCCCAATGATCCTCCTATCTACCCCTTCTACCTCCCACCCACCACTACCAGGTGCTGACGTTACGGGCATGTGAGACCATGCCCAGCTTTTTACAGGGGTGTGGGGATCCGAACTAGGTCCTCATGGCTGTACAGCAATCTGTCTTACCCACTGGTTCATCTCTCCAGCCCTATGCCTGGCTCATTCTATGTGTTGCACATACAACAGCTATCATCATTGTCGTCTTCATCCTTGCTGTGATCAGGATGCCTTGGAGACATCTTTGCCAGTCCTGAGAGAACTTCTTTTCCAAAAAAAAGATCCCTTGAGGAGGAAAAGACATGGTGTGTTGATTATCAACTGTTGCCTACCCAACAAATCAGGCCCTCCTGACTTCAGGAGGCAACCACGTGTTCTATGATTTGACTGCTCAACCAGGAGGGCCTTCTGCTGCTTTCAGTGGGTGTCTATCATGTAGTTGGTGCCCGATAATAGCTAGAGTTAGTGTCTATGTGCAGGCTCTGCGTCATAGTGTTAGTGTCTAGTGTCTCTTGTCTAACGCCCCAAGTGGTTTCAGAGAAAGCTGACCTCCAGAAAGTGTAGTCTGCCAGTAAGTGGTGACAGGACCCCCAAGTGATTCAGTATCTTTGAGGCTCTGGTCCGAGTGACTGTATACAGAGCGATAAGAGATGAAAAATTACAATTCATTCATTCTGTCTGTCTATCATCTATCTATCTATCTATCTATCTATCTATCTATCTATC
>LOJH01006610.1:39886-50847 GCA_001685095.1 Ellobius talpinus
CTCTCTCTCTCTCTCTCTCTCTCTCTCTCTCTCTCTCTCTCTCTCTCAACATTATATTTCCTTCCCTTTATTTTCCCATGGTCTGTGGTGGGAGATACAATTTCTATACCTTAAAAAAAGCATAATTGCAACCACTCTGGGTCCCCCATTCCCAAGTGACACCCCCAGTCCCACAGGAACAAAGGCTAGCCTGTTCTTGGCTAGACAGCCGATCCAGGCACAGCTACCGTGTGGTATGTGACCCTGCCCGGCTGGCTGAATTCTCTAGCTGATAAGAGCACTCCTCTTATTGCTGGTGGGGAGCCGGCAAATTAAGAGAGAGGAGACCTCCCTGTGACTCACTCTGTCGCTGCCCCTGGGGCAGACACCCTCATCTTCCATAGAGTCTCCTCTTTCCTCGTCCAACCCAGCGTGGATCCTAACCAGCCAGGGGTGTCCAGGCTGCCCCCTTTCCCTGAGTATCACTTGACCACTGAACGTGGCCAGGAAAAACCGAAGTTGTCTCCATGGGAAGGGGAAGATGGAACAGAACCCGAAGTCCACAACACACACTCGTCCTTGGGAGGCTGAGGACAGAGGACTGTTTCAGAGGAACAGCACAGTTTGGGTTACCATGGGAGATACTGTCTCAAAATTCCCCAAATCAAACATAAATAAATAAAAACAAACAAACAAGATAGCAGAATAGGCCAAAGTCTTGGCCACACCTCTTCGGAGCCCTGCTCTGGCTACTCTGACTTTTAATGGACAGTTGGCGTTTGACCCAGCAAGACCCCTGGATTCGGAGAGGACTTTCCAGGGCCAGTGTGAACTTTACACAGCTGTCTTCCTCTTGCGTCTGGGGGCTTCAGCACTGTGTAAACAGTTTCTCTCCAGAGTTGTTCATCATAGCACAATAGGGACCAGGGGCTAGGGCGCTCCGGGCTGGAATAATGACACCTGCACCCACCCTCGTGATGAAAAATGAGGGCAGCGGTGCATGGAGTGACATTTGGGTTCTTGGCTACAGAATGCATCTACTATCAGTTCACCAGAACGCACAACGACTGCAGCGACGCTTTAACAAAGAAAATGCTATCAGGCATTTAGTAAGCTCACGTCAGCAGGACTGCTGTGAAATTTATCGTGTTGGGAATAGCACGTTCATTTGTGTGTGGCAAATGTTGGCGTGTGAGCGCTATTCCCGGAGAAGCTGAGGAAGACATCCACATTTGCTGTTCCTCTCCCGAAGTCAGAGTTCAGACCCTCTGCTCAGGGGTCTTCAAAGCCCAGGGGAGCAAGAAGCACAAGACAGTGCATTGTAAGGCTGAGGCAGGGCTCTGAGGCTCACTCCTCTTAGGGAGACAGAAGGTGGGGCTCAAAGAGGAGGGACAGTTGCTGAAAATTATGGACAGCTGAAACGTTGGCCAGAGCGCCTACCTAGCCGGGGGCTGCTTGTTAGGCGTAAACACTGAAACCCGCAGCTACACAGCTGCAGGCCAGCCTGGATTGTGACACTAAGATGTCCGCGGAAGGTTAAGCTCTGGATCACCTCCCCGGCAAGCCAGTGGGGGCAGAGCCATGCTGGTGGCAACCGACCAGATCCCGTGTAAAATGAGACAGGGGTCCTGCGTATTGCGGGTTCAAGGTGGCCACAGATTCTGTCATTCCGAGGCAGTCTATGTCCTCTCCCTTTGAATCTGAGATATTTATTCCTGAGATCAATTTTAAACCATGGAATTCCGAGGGAGTGTCGATGTTAGGATTCAGGCATTACTCGGGCACCTGGCAGGATGATGCACTCAGGTAGTAGCCTGGTCAGCCCAGGGTCCTAAGACTGTAAGTAACTCCGTCACTACGTCATACGTCACTGCGTCACACGTCACTACGTGGTCTGTAGGCGGGCAGTCAGGCCGGCAGACGCAAAGGGTCCCTTTAAGAGGCAAGCTCCGTCCGTTCTGTACTCTTTTTCCTGAGCGCCTCTGAAGAGGCAGGAAGGTCTTTGTGCCATCTTGCCATCTCTCTCTCTCTCTCTCCTCTCTCTCCCCTCCTTCCCCTCCCATCTCTCATCTCTCCTCCACCCTCTGTCTGTCTTTCTCTGCTTCTCTCTTCTGCCTGTCCTATCACCAGAAGCTGGTCTCCCCTCTCCCCCTTTCCATTCCTTTTCTCTCAATAAAACCCCTCCACGTGAGTACTCTTTGCATGCCGTGTCTGTCTCACCCGCCGTGGGACTCCTTGGACCTGCCAAGGTCCCTCTCTCGCCGTTATCATAACAGTCCTGATTAAGATAATTACACTTTCCCTCTCTTAGATTACAGTGGCCTGAGCTGAATGTAGAGGCATTTCCATGACGGTGGAAGCCAGCTCTGGTGTTCTGGTCAGCAGCCCCAAAAGGACATCCATCCCACAGGCTATATCAGCTGCCACCAGTGTGGGAGAGACATGGTTGTTTGTTCCAACCGCGCTGAATCCCCAGAGAACTGTCGCTCCCGCTAGAAGATCTGTCTATCCGAGCGCAGTCACCCCACAAAACCCTCAGTCATGATGGATGGCTGCTTATTCTGAGGCACCAAGTTTATGGGGGTAGATACCTGAGATGCCACGCAGAAGCTCGGGCCTCTGAGACCAAGACAAGGCCAGGCATCGGGCCTCAGTCAGCTCCCCACATGAGCTCATGCTGATAATGGCTTCAGGTACTTAAGACATCACTTCCCTTACAGAGTCCCCCGTCCCCCAGTTCTGACAGAACCTGTTTCAGATACTTGGAAGGGGAAAGAGACCAAAGACAGACCCCTGCCATCGAGGGGTTTGGTATATGACAAGGTACAAGTTCCAGACTAGACGATAGTAGCCAGCTACCATTTGCTCTGGACCTTACCAATCTAAGAGTGCTCCACAAAAGCATGTTATTTTGTCCCCACGGAAAACTAGAGAGCACCAAGTCAGGTCACCTGTCCCAAGCCAAAACATCCACAAGGAAACTAGAATTTGTCTAGCTTGGGTCATCCCAGGGGCAACGTTCTAAACCATTCCTCAGAACCGGCTGCCACTGTGAGCCTGAATGGGGGTGGGGCGCAGATCTTAGATCCGTGGTAAGCAGGAATAGTCATCTCTTTGGGTTTCTTTCCCTAAACAAGGAGATATCTTTTGTGTTTACCTTGGTTGCAAAGGTGATAATGGATGCAACCTTTCAGATCGGTTTCTGCTGTCCTCTCTTCCATACTTGAGGAAAGAGTCCACACAGGATGTCTGAACTTAGCAGATTCATCAAGGGCAGTAGCTCCTCTCAGATTGAAACGTCAGGCAGACATCCTACTGAAGAGACTTTGCCTTACAGCTAGGCTCTACCAGGACTGAGAGTGTGTTTTTCTGAAGTAGAGACTTGCAAGCCCTTAAGTCTTTTAAGCATGTGATCCTTGCCAGCTGCCCAGTTCTGCTCTTGCGGAACCAAGGCAGCGGTGGACAAAATGCAAACAAGTGACGTGGGAGCTGGAGAGATGGCTCAGTGCTTAAGAGCACTGGCTGCTCTTCGAGAAGACCTGGGTTCAAGTCCCAGCATCCACATAGCCGCTCACAACTGTAACTCCAGAGAGAAGATCCGGCACCCTCATACAGACATGCATTCAGGCAAACCACCGATGCACATAAAAACAAACAGCAACAACAAACAAGACAAGTGATGGATCAGAGTCAGTCTTTGGACTCTAATGTTCTAACCTGGTAAGAGCTGGGCTTTGGGAATGTTGCTGCAGGGTCCTATAGGTAGGAGATTTCCCAGGGAGGAGGTTCATGAGGGTTTGTTTGTTTGTTTGGTTTTTGTTTTTTAATAAGCAGTAAAGGAAAGATCTTCCAGAGTTTTCCTCTAACTTTGGGTCCCTAGCATGGTATGAGCCTGGATCTACGTCAGGTTCTTGGCTCAGTTATTGTGATTGTGGAAGTCGTTTTGAGAAATATGCTGATTCATTTTGCACAAAAATCAAACAGCGCTCAGTGTGTGGTGCTATGCTTGTCTACAGTGACACTTCTGTCTCCATGGGAACTCAGCCCCTTCGTAAATCCCTACAGAACACTCACTTTTTGGAAAATACTCACGGGATGTTGTATGGTCCATTCTGCTTGGGAATGTATACACGGTCTTCTTGGAGCCTTCCAATAGCCGACCGCGTATCAGGAGACTGCAAATTCCTGGAGCACAGACCTGTTAATCTTGATTAACTCTGCATTTTACAAACTCGCTTGGCCACAAAAACTTAATAGCTCATAGGTTAAAACACAGGGTCTGGATCCAATAGAATAGGAACAATTCCACTTAATTCCTGGACTTGGTGTAGAGAGCACAGAAGGAGCCTGAAGTGTGAGCAACATGAGGCCTGTGCCCTAACACCAGGTGCAGGGTACAGCTACTGAGCTCAAAACACCCAGGAAATGTGGCTGAAGAGAATATAGAGATTGCTTGGTGTGTCTCCTGTAATTTTCAAAGAAGCTAGCTCCCTGTCTTACCATGTCAGAAATACTGTGGTTATGTTTTCAGAATTGATTTAGTCTTAAAATTTGTGACTATGAGTGTGACCCATGTTATAGCTGTGGGAAGATGGGGCAAGGTGAGCAGGTGGCTATCTGTGCCCTGGAGAGGGCCTGTGTGGAAACAGTGCCCTACAAGGGCCTATGGATGCTGGTGGTCTCACCCTCCTCCAGGCAAGACCCTTTCAAGCCCCCCTCCCACAAAGGCCAGAGGCCCCTGATATTGACCCATGTTTTAAGCCCTTGGATACTTCAAAGAAAGAAGATTAGGAGGCAAACTCAGAACCCGCTCCCCAGAGAGAATCATTTGTCCAGAAGTTGATATTATTGATGCGAGTGGAAGCTTCGAGGAGCATGTAATTTCTTTAATAAAAGTCAGATTGAGGTTGGCCAGGGCTCCAGAGTTTTCCTGCTTCCTCCCACGCATCCCTGGGGCCAGCGGCCTCCTATGATCCCACCAATGTTTGATCAGCTATGCGCCTTCTCCAGGGCAGCTCAGGCAATGAGAAAGGCTTCGCTCTCTGGCTGTCTCCAGAGTTTTCCTTAAATTCTTTGTTTCCTTCAGAATTCATTATAAATGACATAATTACATCTCTCCTTTTTCTGACTGAGTGCACACCTCTTAGAACTGCTGGTTTGCTACAGGATGTGGAAGGAGCTGCCTGCATATTTCCCCATCCTGGACTTTCTGCCCAATTGTGCCGTCCTGCTCTGACTTCTGTCTCATTTGGGGCACTGACAGCACTCTGTAACTCATGAAGCGGGAAGACATTTAAAGAGGCAAAAATCTGGGTTTCAGAGATCAGCTCAGTCCCTGAGATGGGAGGTTCTGAGGGAAGATGTGCCACCAGTGGGGTGTCACCAAGAAATAGCGGTAGGGCTTGTGGTTCCCAAGCTTAGACCTTCCATTTTCGTATGATCACTAGACTTCCTTGCTTCAAAGCAGGAGTTTGAGCCCTGTAGAGTGGTGCATGCCTGTAATCCCAGTTCTTGGGAGACTGAAGCCAGGCTGGGCTAGACAGTGAAACCCTGTCTCAAAAATAAACAGAAAACAATAAAAGCATCCTAAAGCTAACATTTTATTAGACTTTCTATTCATAGCGAATACAGAAAAAAGGGATAACGAATTGTCAACACTGATAGAAGAAATTTAATATTAGAGACAGATGCAAGAGAACTCATTCATTCACTCCATTCATTCATTCATTCATTCATTCATTCATGTATTCATTTCATCGTGTTTCTCCCTATGCTGACTGGGCTCTACTCTAGTTGATATAATTACAGGGGATGAACAGCAATAGCTTTTATTTGTCAAGGGCATCTCATGTGACAACCATATCTCATTTACTCCCATCCATTCATATTATTAATTATTTCACAGAAGGGGAAAATGAAACCCAGGAAAGCTTTGTGACTGCCCAAGGTCAACAGAGCTAACACGGGCTTTCAGTGGTATTGTTCAGATAGCAAAGCTCTGGGATTTGGCTAAAGTGCCACACTGTCACCGATGGCCTGCAAGATCCTGGTCCTTATAGGGTCTGCATTTGTCTAGCAGGGGAAGCAACCAGTGGGAATAAAGACACACGGAGACACGTTAAACAGACAAGATGGCTTCAGTCAGCAGTAAGAGCTCTGGGACACCTTGGGCTTAGTGGGTGAGAGGCAGGTTCAAGGGCAAACTCCTGGAAGATCCCTTTTCCGAAGTCCTTCTATGGCTTACTTCATATTGTCAACAGGTAGCAGTTAGCACCATGCACAGGCCCTGCCCTTCCCACACAGGCAGGGCTAGGCCCCTGGGTATGAACCAAGTTGTCCTGTGAGGGACAGCCAGATCCTCCAGCAAACACTCTTCCAAAGACTAGGAAACACTAAAGCACCAACTGGAGGCAACTTGTCCTAATGCCTCTCAGAAGCAGTGACTGGCATCTAGAGGGTAGAGGTGAGGGACCCTAGAGACACCTTGCAGTGCATGGAGCAACATCACAACAAAGAATTGACCTACCCATACCACAAAGGGTGGGAATCTTCACACTAAAGAGAGAGATGATGGTGGATGGATGGATGGACAGATGGCAGATAGATGATGGATGGATAGAAAGACAAACAGATAGGTAATAGATGGGTAGATAGATAAATAGATCATGATAGACATAATGATAGATGATAGATAGATACATACATAGATGAATAGATGGACAGATAGACAGATGATAGGTAGATTGGTAGATAGAGGAAGTGGATGAATAACTGGGTAAATAGATAAATAACGGTCCTCATTGTCTGGTGACTTTCTATGCTCCCAGAATCCTTGCAAGATTTATGAAGATCAGAACTTCGAACAATTTTCTATAAAATTTTCCATCAAAAAACTACAACATAGCAAGCAAGCCCAGAAAGTCTCCCTCACTTAGGATGGCTCACCACACCCTTCTTAGAGAGGAAGCTTCGCCGTGAGACATGAGGGGAGAGGGACAAGGCTTCCATCCCCATTTGCGTAAAATTGATAATCCAAACCATCTCTCTGTTGGGGTCTTCTCTGATGGAAACGATGCTCTCTTTCATCTCCACCAGGAGGAGGAAAGTCATGTTCCTGCTCAGGCTGCTGTCTCATCTGCTAGACCAGCCTGTGAGCTAAGCCAAGTTTCATTAAAAATTGTTGGTCTTGTAGCATTTTTTTTGCTTTAAAGGGTTCCATATGGAACCAATATCAGATTGTAGTTACACAAAGCCAGTGGGCATCTCATCCATTGCTGCTTCCTGCTGAATTTAAGGTAAAGAGCTCATTTGTTGCCCCTAAATGTTAAGTGACTACCTCAGCAAAGAACTTAAAGGGACTGAAGGGGTAGTACCATCCTTGTGGTCTACATCCAGAAATAACCCCTGCTCTTTCTGTGAGGTCTGACTCCTTGCCATGACCCACCTCCATGGAGCTTCCACACCTTCTGAGGTGGTGGCGTCGGCAGATCTCTGGCTGAGACTGTGCCGGGTGGATCAGAATATCAGCTAAAGTGTAAATAGCGTCTAATCGCACACAGCCTTGCACATGCATTTTAATGGCCCCCACCCTCTGATAGGTTGTATTTCATTGACTTGAAAGAAACACTGCATTATCTGGGAAAACAGCACAGATGTTGCCTAATGAATGTTTCTGTTTTTGCTTTGTATTAAGCTCATGAAACATTTATGCAAATCTCACATTCACACAAGGTGAAAGAACCCACAGCGTTATGGAGCCTACAGCAGGGCGACTTTTGTTTTGGTTTTGGTATTGCCTTTTTTTCCACCCCAGTGTTTTATGGGTGTTCTTGTAGCACTGGAGCAGGGGTGGGGGGGTGGGGGGAAAGGTTCAGTTTAGGAGGACATAAGGGCACTACAGATTTTCATCTCTTCTGTTCTCAGTTCTGTTATCATCCCTTCCAGCTGACTTCACATTTTATGATGCTAATGGTGGGTGTATGGTTTTGAGTTTCTCTGCTGTCAGCTGGTCAGTGGTTGCGAGGGATATATTTAATAGAATCTGACAGCTGATGGAACTGGCTGCATTGAAAGCGGATTTGATATGTGGGGTGAATATGGCGACCCTGGGACCACTGCAATAATGGCCCTTCTCATTCAGCTCTTGAAGCCAATGTAAGTCTTTCTCCGTACACACCAGTACATGCGCATAAAAGACATGACTTATGGATGGCTTCTTCTGTATGCTGATCTGAAGGCCATTTAGAGAGCATGTCAAAACAGATTAGCTGCTTGATGCAGCCAAGAAATTAGGAAGAGAACTTTTTACAATCCTGTCCACTGGTTGCACATGAGTCTATAGGCAGAGCGCCTGCTAGACACAAGGAGCCTGAGCTTGTCCCTGAGGGGCCGTGGGAGGAGGGCTCCAAGAGAAGGCAAGGACACCTTGTGAGAGCAAACCAGGCCTGGTGGATCTGGGAGCAGGATGAAGATGCAGCAACAGGTGTCCTGGGTGTTGGGGGCTTTGGCTGCCGAAGCCTGCAGCGCCGAAGCCTCTGTACAGTCAGCCCACAGAGCTGTACCATGCAGTGGGAGATAGCTACACACTCTCCCAGACCTGCTTGACCCCTAGCCGCTGGAAAAAGCAGCATGTGTGTGGTGCTTATTCTGTGCTATGTTTTATCTGTGTGGACCCAAGAGCCTTAAGATGTCAATTTTTTAATAGTCCTATCATGTCCATTTCCCATATGTAGAAACTAAAGAATGGCCAAATAGTGATGGGTCCAAAGTTATAGCTAATAACTGGAGCAGCTGGAACTCAGAGATCAATGACACTCTTCTGCTTCCATTTCTGTTTTGTGCTCAGCCAACAGTGTGCATGTGTGTGTATTTGCATGTATGCATGTACATGTGTGTGTGTATGTATGTATGTATTTATGTATGTTCATGTGCATACATGCACACACTGGTGCACATAAGTGCACAGACAGATGGAAGGTCTTAGACACCAGTGCCCCCCTAGAGGTGATGCAGTGTATCCCTTTGGCCACAGTGAACCATGCCTAGGTCACAGAAATTGCTGTCTCTGCCTCAGCCAGCAAGGCATCTCCCTGCTGTCCCTTGGGGCTCTTCTGTAGCCTGAGAGAATCCTAGGCTGGTTTGCATCCTCATTCTAACCTTGGAGCCCACTTCTCCTGCTCCTGCCCACAGCCTCCCTCTGCTCATATCCTCTGCGGCACGATTGCTTCAGCCACGAAATCTCAGGCAATCGACTCCTCCCAAAACCCTTTGTTCACCAATCTTCATTTTCTGGAAAAGAAGGAGAACGTGTTAGAGAAGTGAGCAGCTGTGTCATTGTCACCTGAGGAAAGCAGCCAGATGTTAGAGGATAGCCTCTTGCTGCCTGTGACTTTTAGGTCTGAAGCATAAAACCCACTATTGATTTGAGACAGTGTGACCAATTTGGAGTGTCTGTTAAAGCCCAAAGCACCTCAACATCACATAATCAACTTCTCTTTATTCTTCCTTCCTCCTCCCCCTCCTCTCCCGTTCTGTACCTGCTGTTATCTCTCCTGCGTCCATCCCAACTTAGTCTTTTGTCCTACCCAAAGTGGGGAGCAGCACCAGCCAGGGTGCTGTGGGAAGGCGGTCCTATGACGAAGGAGTAATAAAAGCATGTGCCTGTTCCTCAGAGTCCAGAGAACTTTGGAGAGCACCTTAAAGCGACCATGTGACAAGAAGAAAGGCTGCAGGAAGGAAGGAGAGCGCGGTATGGAGACAGGAAAACATGAAGCTCTGTCCAAGGTAATCATCTGTGGAATACTGAGACTTAGGGTACAGGCGGCCTTGGGGGTTCTCCAGCAAGCATTTCCCCAGAGCAGTAATAACACTAAGGGTTATGTGTCCCAGGAGCATGGGGGCGGAGGGCCTCATCCAGAACATCCTCACTGTACAGAAATGGCACCAGAGCAGTCCAGCCACTGAACCGAGGAGGCTGCAGAGGTGTGAACTCAGGGGCGAAGGTAGATCTGTGTGGTCTGTGCTGGCTTGGGGGGAAGATAAAAGAAGTGGAGCTCAGGCCAGGTAACCACAGAGTAGGCATCCCGGGAGATAAGGTCGGCCAGGATGATGGTTGAACCAAGAAGTGACAGGGCTGGGACTGGGTGACAGGCATTCCCAGGAAAATGGCAGGGTGGGTGATGGGATGGGAGGATCTTGGTGATCTAGAGTGTTGCCCAGCAACCCTGGCACTGGATGTGACTTAATGTGTGGCTTTCTTAGGTTGCTTAACCTCTCTGAGCTCCTGCTCCCTCAGTTATAATATGAAGGCTTTTTTTGTTTGTTTTTGTTTGTTTGTTTTCCTTATATGATGCTGATGAACATTAAATGGGGTAATACTGAAAAGGTGTCCTAGCACACCTTTGGTAAGTGCTACTGGCCTTGGGAGTGTTTACCTTGTAGGTCTGACCGAGACACAATGTGTTTTCAGTAACTGCTTCATAATGCCATCTTGAACACATTGCTTGGGGCATGAGATGTTTCCAGGAGGCAAGCAGGGTCCCCTACAGGAAGACACAGGCTTACACACATGCCCTTCTCCCCGATCCCCAAGGAAATAACTATTGGGGGAAAGTGTTCATGCTGAGACTCAGACAAGGGTGGTATTTAGAGACTAAGCACTGAAGGATCCTGTCGGATGCACAGAGAACTCAGATGGCAGAGGGGCTATCAGAACAGACTTACAGAACATGAGGGAGGGATTTGCTTGCTAAGCATTTCCAATGGTTCTTTATGACCTTGGCAGCGGCTCCCCTGAGGTGAGAACCAGGCAGGTGAGGTCAGAACTGAGAACATGACAAGTGGGTTCCTGGGCAGGGGGACTTAACACCAAGGCTGGCCACCACAGCAGCTCCTGGTTGCACAGCCACCCTCCATAGATGTCAACTCTCATTGTCTGATGGAGGAGGGTCATCTGTCTATGTGTTACTTTCATTGGTTAATAA
>LOJH01006611.1:0-30049 GCA_001685095.1 Ellobius talpinus
GCACTCACTGCAGGGGGTCTTCACGGACTGGGGGCGCCCTGGTGCTGGGGTACTAGGCACTCACTGCTGTGGGTCACGGACTGGGGGCACCCTGGTGCTGGGGTACTGGGCACTCACTGCAGTGGGTCACGGACTGGGGGCGCCCTGGTGCTGGGGTACTGGGCACTCACTGCAGTGGGTCTCGTCCTCCCCGTGCTCACAGTCGCCTTCTTTGTCACAGGTCCAGCTCATGGGGATGCACCGCCCACTGGGGCAGGCGAAGTAATTGAGCGGGCACCGCGGACGCTTCACGCCTGGGAACAGAAGGGAGGCGTGAGGACGCTGCGAGCCCCGGGCCCGCCATCTACCGAGCAGCTGCCGGCGGCGGCTGACCTGGGCAGTCACGCTCGTCGCTGTAGTCTCCACAGTCATTGGCCCCATCACACACCCAGCTGGGTGCGTAGCAGAGGGAAGTCCGCTCGCAAGGCTGGAAGAGCACGCCTTTCACGCCCAGGCGGAAATAGCTGCTGCAGTCGGTGGCACCTGGGGGGGAGGTGAGGGTGTGGCGGTCTCAGTGTAATCGGCCCCCATACTCTCACAGAGACCGGCACTATTAGGTGTGGCTTTGTTGGAGTGGATGTGGCCTTGCTGGAGGAAGAGTGGCATTATGGGGGCAGGCTTTGAGGTTTCCTATGCTCAGGTTTCCCAGTGTCTCAGTTGCCTGTTCTGTTGCCTGCAACATGCAGGACTCTCAGCTGCTTCTCCAGCACCATGTCTGCCTGCATGCTGCCATGTCCCCCACCACGATGATAATGGACTGAACCTCTGATACTGTAAGTGAGCCACCCCAGTTAAATGTTTCCTTTAGAAGAGTTGCCACAGTCATGGTGTCTCTTCAAAGCCATAGAAACCCTACGTGGGTCATACTCAGTTCCCTCTAACAGGAGCAGCTGCTGCTCCCCTGGTGCCTTTGCTGTCAGAACATGTAAGATGCACTTCGTGTCTGGTGCCCTCCGCTCACTCTCTACCTCCATGGGTCCCAGGGGCAGGACGGACAGGCAGGGCCCAGAAGGCTACAGGCTGCCATGTGGGGTCAGGAAGGCTAAAAGGAAACAGCACAGACCAGCCTGAAGTAGGAGGGACAAGGGACGGAGCTGGTCTGAGGATGGAGCAGGCATAGGCAGGGCTACTCACTGCAGTTCATCTCATCGGAGGCATCCTCACAATCCACAAACTGGTTGCAGCGACTGGAGTTCCCGATACAGGAGCCGTCCCGGCAACGGAATTCACCCACGCCGCAGGCGGTCTCTAGAACAGGGCCCATGAGTACCATCAGGCTGGAGTCCCACTGGAGGGCCACAAAGGCCCAGGACAGAGCTCCAGTCTTTGGAGTGCCCTGAACAAGTTATCTTGGGCCTGGGGACAAATACTTAGCCCGAGTGAGGACAGGGTGGAGGCGGAGACCTAAACTGGACGAGGTCGGAGGCAGGGGCTTGCAGCAACCCACTCACTGTTGCAGGGAATCTCATCCGAGCCATCCCCGCAGTCATCCACCCCGTTGCACCACAGCATGTTGGAGACACAGCGGCCGTTGTTGCACTGGCGGAAAGTCTTCTTGCAGCGGCGTGAGTCTGCAGGGGGGAGGTGTGGTCATAGCAGGTACAGGAAGGGGCTATGGAGCTGGATCACGTGGGGCAGGGAACTGGGGGAGAGGGTCCTAGGTGGCCGTGGTTTGAGAAGAGGAGGGGCTGCAGTGGCTCCTTACTGCAGTAGGAGGGCTTCTCGTCTGACTTGTCCTTGCAGTGGGAGACACTGTCACAGGTAAGGCTGAAGCTGATGCATTCCCCATTGGCACACTCAAACTCATCTTGCGCCCGACAAGAAGAGTTCGTAGCTGGGGGTGGAGAGGGTTCCATGAGCTGGGGCCCAGCCCGAGTCCAGCTTTGGAAGTGTCCCCTAGCAGCCTCTGCCCCGGCTCCAGCTAGCTTCCTCACCCCGGCAGGTGAAATCCTCCTGGAGGATCCGGCCCCCTCTGCAGGAACAGTTGACATGGCCTTGGTGGGTGAGCAGACACAGATCCTGGCAGCCTCCGTTGTTGATACGGCAGGGGGACAGTTCGCCTGCGAGGAGACCACGAGCTGCAGAATGGTCCCTGCTCTGGACACTCCCAAGATGCCCACTTAACATTCCAGGGCTCTGCACGACCCCAGTGCCACGGAGGTTCCCAGCAGTGGGGAGGACCTGGCGTGGGTGTTGACGTGGTAAGGCACATGGGCACTGGGGGCTTTGAGATGAGTGTATAGTGGTGGCCAAGGGTGTGTGCATGAGGCTAGGGAAAGCCTTGGATCTGTTAGTGAAACACACACACACGCACACACACACGTGTACCAGGTCACCTGCACCAGGTGTAGGTATGCGTGTTTATGTACAGGCTGAGGGTGGGCATAGGCTGCACCTGGCATGTGGGTATGAGGTCAGGTTTGGGGTGTGGGTAGCTTGGGTGGAGGAAATTACTAGGTATTACCATGACAGGATCTCCAGGGATGGGGATGAAGCTCTTGAGGCATGAGTAATATGAACGTGTATTTGTGTGCAGTTTGCATGAGATGGACCCAAGTATGTCAAGTCCATGCATGCAAACAGATGTCTTGAGGGAGCTACGGTGGAGGAGTGTTAGAGCTTTCGGAGTTTATGGAGGGTTAAAGGTGTGTAAAGATATTTATTTGCACAACGGGAGTCCTGAGAGACTGTAGTGCACACATGTACGGAAGCACAGAGGACAGGAGAGCAAGTGGCAGGCCCCACTCACAGCTGTTGGTGTCATTGGCCACAGCGATGATGCCCATGGGCTGCTGGGGGATGTCCACTCTCAGCAGCTTCATGTCACTGCCCACGTACTTGTTGGCCCGCTGTACTGCCCGCCGTACCCAGTCAGTCCAGAAAATATGCTCCCCGTACACAGCCAACCCAAAGGGGTGGACGGGCTCTGACTTTAGGATCACCTGTTGAGACAGGAGCACCAGTATCCCCATTTGGTTCAGGTCCCTTTACCAACGCTGACCCGACAGTGGGGCCTGGGAAGTCAGAATCGGAAGGATTCGTGGATGCATCTTGCCTTCTCCCTTGTCTAAGCGATGTGGGAACCCCACGGGGAGAGGTAAGAGCTCAGACGGGGGTTTTCATTCCCAGCTTTCCCTACCATGTCTCAGATCGGCCAGCCCGGCTGTTCTGACTTGGTTTCCCCCACATCCCCACAGACTCACATAGCGGCGGGACCCGTCGTACTCGCACCGCTCGATCTTGTCCAAGGTGGCATCCGAGAAGTACAGCTTCTCCGCACGGTGGTCAATGGCCAAGCCATTGGGCGTGCGGATGTCCTTCTCGATGAGGGTCAGGACGTTGGCTCCGGAGAGCGCTGCACGCATGATGCTTGGGTGGAGTTCGTTCCAGTTGGTCCAGAACATTAGGCTGACGGAAGGGGAGAAAGGTATCAGGAACCAAGGGTCTGCCTGGACATGGGCCAACCTCAGAGCCAACTAGAACCCAGGATGTGCTCCACAACCCGGTAGCCACAAAGACCAACACAGCCTTAGTGCTGAGAAGAGCCCAACCACCGACCATTCAATTGCTCCAGTATACGGCTAGATCTGATTTACTGTGTGTACCCACAGGGATGCGCTGTAGTCCATGAAATGACCATCTGCACTTGCTGAGACAGGAGGCTGTGTTGCCAAGTGACTCAGGCTCCCAGCCTCCAGCCTGGTCCTGCCTCCACCACTTTCCAGCTAAGTGCCTTAGGCAATTTACCTGATCCCTCTGTGCCTTAGTTTTCTCTTGTTTAGTGGGGATAATACTGTTGCCTCACAGAGGGTTATAGAAATTAAACAGTATATATTCATCTCAGTGACACTTTTCTGTGAGTCTATGGCTAACTGCTTTCTTTGAACTGAAGCAGGAAATCCTTGTTAAGTGTTGAGCGTTTCCTTGGTCTCAGGCACACACGGGTCATGCCCTCAAAATTTGCTTTCTCCACAATTTTAAGGCCTTTGTGAATTTGGAGTCTGACTTCCAGCCATGCTCTGCTGCTTGTGGGGTGGCGGTGAGGACCCCAGGGACAATCAAGCACAAGAGTGGTAACATGGTCACCCTCAGAGAGCCCGCAGTGGATGGCGAGTCCTGGGCCTTGGTTCCTGAGAGTCCCTCACTTGAACTGGGGTGGTGAACCCTTTCCCCCTTCCTGTGAGATGTGCCGAGGAACATGAAAAGCAGTTTCAGAATAGAACCTGCCCCTGGCCACACACGCCTCGGTCCCTCCCTACTCCAACCTGTTTATTCTCCACACAGGGTCTCCAACCTTGGCCTGCCTTGAACTCTCTATGTAGCCAAGGATGACCTTTACCTTTTGATCCTCCTGCCTCCGCCTTCCAAATGCTGGGATTATAGGAATGTGCTATCATCTCAGGTCTATGCGGTGCTGGGGATTGAACTCTGGACTGTACACGTGCCAGGCAAGCAGTCCAGCACGAGCTACACATCGGTCCTCTTCCATCTCCTTATTCTCCCGACTCAATCTATCATAGCAAAACTTGTTCCTTCTCGGAGGCCTGTGCAGGGTCTGTTCCTCAGGAACAGGACTCTTCTTAGACAGGTTTCTCTGTGTAGCCCCGCCTGTCTTGCAACTTACCTTGTAGACCAGACTAATCTTGAATTCAGAGATTTGCCTCCCAAGGTCACCACTGCACCTGGCTAGAGAACTCTTTATGGATGAAGGTGATACCCATCCAACCTGTCCTGGGCAGCAGCTAGAGCACACTCTCTCTTCCTTCCTCTTCCATCCTTTAGATAAGGCCTGATGTATCCCAATCTAACCTTCAACTAGTTATGTGCTCAATGATCCTCAACTCCGTTGTTCTACCTCTATTCCCCAATGATGGATTATAGGCATGTGTCACTATGCCTAGCCTGAATGTTCTTTCTTGACTTATACAATCTGGCCAGTAGCTTCCACACCCTTAGATCCAGCCCAGACCACACTCACAGTGGAGCATCAAACTGGCTTACATGGGATGCACTGTGAATTAAGAGTTTGGCAACATGCTGGGTGGTGGTGGCGCACGCCTTTAATCCCAGCACTCAGGAGGCAGAGGCAAGTGGATCTCTGTGATCCGAGGCCAGCCTGGTCTACAGAGGGAGTTCCAGGACAGGCTCCAAAACTACAGAAAAAAAATAAAAAAGTTTGGCAACGCTGCTTTGTGGGATAGTGTCACGGGGGAAGGGAGGCTCACCTGGAGTAGGTGGCCAGCAGCTAGAATCATGGTGGATTCTCTACCTGTTCAGCTGTATGCTTCCCAAAGCCAGCAATGCTCCAGCAGGGATCAGAAGTATGGCTGTCTGAGCCTCTATCCTGACACACTGGCTCTTACCTGGTCCCCAAGACAATCTCATGTCTCTCCTGGGGCATCATATGCCATGGGTATCAGTGTCCACCATCACCCCTCAGCTGCCTCCCTGTGGACACGCTCCTAGACTTCCAGTCAGGGCCGGTCTTAGCAGCCACGTTATCCTCTACCCTCAACATTCTTCTCACCTCATCCATTTGTATTTTGGTTTTTCAGAAACCACTGGCTCTGGGATACGGGGAGGGCATTTTCCTGGGCTCAGCTGAGAGGAACTTGGTGGGTAACAAGGAGAGCATCTTTTCTAGCCTGGCAGAAAACTGAGCTGACAATCTCTCCTTGGAGGCGCCAGGCCCAGGAAGGACAGGCCCCAGGGCCAGCCCAGACAGGTGAGGTCACCAAGGGCAGGGCAGGGAATCTTCGCATCCCCATATTCAGAGCAGAAGCTAGAGCAGAAGGGAACAAGGGTCCTGGTGTTGGGTCTCCTGGGCTGGATCTGGTGGGAGTTACGCCAAGGTGAGTAATGTTCACAGTCACCATTCTGTGTGGTTGCTTCTGGGGCTTGTTGGTCCCTTTGTTCCCTACTGAAGCTGTTTAAAAGCACCCCATTCCAGCTGACCCGGGGCAGGGAAGTTGCTCAGATACGAGCCAGGGCTGCTATGGGGAGCGTGTGGCTCACTGGCAGCCCACAGAGCAAAATGAGGCAAGGCAAGGCAGGCTGGAGACAGGTGGACCAGCCCCCTGCCCTGCTCAGGCCTGCCATGCCCAGTGCAGTAGACTCTGCTGTCCCCTTGCTGTCCTCCTGTTCTGCTCCCTTCTTACTCTTTCCACTCTGAGGCCTTGTGCCCACAGCTGCCTTCTGTCACTACAGACAGACCTGTCACTGCCCTGGCCGCTCATGGATGAGACCTCTGTTGGGCTAGGGCTTCCACATGCTCAGGCTCAGTGAACCTTCGCTGGAGCTGAGTCCTGGAGTCACAGGTACTTATTCAATGTTTGAGTGTGGCCGTGTGATGCATGACAGTCACAAAGCCAGAAGTGTCCCTTACAGCCCTCAACCTTCCCTTTGGTTCTGGCATTTGAACGATTATCCTTGTTCCACATTGTAGTGGAGGAAACTGAAGCTCAGAGAGGTTACGTATCTCACCGAGGCCACACAGCAAGCAACGGTGGAGCGTGCTTTTCCTGCCCCTGCCCCCACACAGGTCCCCTTGCCACCGCTCCCCACCCCTGAGTCCCAGCAGCTCACTTCTGGCACTCGTCCAGCACAAATGCCCTGGGATGGTCGTCTCCCGACATGGTGATGACAGTCTCCCTCTCGAAGGCCCCTGGGCGAGTCTGGTCCACTGTGTGGCGGGTGATGGTGGATGTTGTATAGCTTGTCCAGTACAGCGTGTCCCAGCCACGGTGATAGGCCAGGCCTTCCACAGAGCCAACATCTGTGAGAGACAGAGCAGAGGCTGAGGGGCAGCCTGGCAGCTGCTAAGGGAATGACTAGACCCCGTTCCACTGAGGACTTGTGGGATGTAGCTAGAGGCCTCTGGTCTGATTTGCCTCAACTCCTCCTGCATCACCTTATCACACCACCCGTGCCATGATCCATGGGCCACCTTCCTCCTCTGCCCCTGTCCCCTGACACTTTGCCTGTCACACTCTTTGGGAGCTGTGGTTCCTGTTTATCCATGTGTGGAGATTTCAGGTAACTAAATCCTACCGGGGCCAGACTGGAAAGATTCCTACTTCCAGAGGCCTTGAACCAGAATATTTTGTAAAGCAGATACAAGGTCCGGTTAAAGAGCATAAAAAGAGCCAGACCTCACAGTGGTGTCCTCCTCCAGGGGAGGCTCAGTGGCTCCTCTGTGCATGCCTGTGCTGCTGCCAGAGCCTGACTACAATGTAACATAAGCAACACGGAGGGAGGGGCTGGCTCCCAGTCTCCCCTGATGGAGCTGAGATTAAGAGTATCCAGTTTAGCTGCTGGGGATGGACCCAAGGTCCTGTCATGCTAAGCACTACAGAGCTCCACCAGCCCTCGGACACTCCATCTTTAGACAGACAGGACACTGTATAGCAAATGTCCCAGGACTCTGAAGGACAGGCCTGCTCTTTTTCTGCTGTATAACCTGCACCCAGTTCAGTGCCTAGATGGTCTATATGGACCTGGATGAAGAGAGGGAACGAAGGGGAACTGGGAAGGACCCTCAGATGACACAGTGCTTGCCTAGATGCACAAGGTTCTGGGCTCAAGTCCTAGAGCCATAGCAGAAAGGTGTGGTAGTGCACACCTATAACCCCAAATGACCCCGGCACTGGGGCAGGGCACGATACAGGCAAGAGGATCAGAAGTTCACACCAAAGCCATCTGTGGCAACAAAGAAAGTAGAAAGGCGGGAGGGGCAAATGGGCCAAAGATCCCAAGCAGACAGCTGGATGCTGTGGCTGAGAAAACAGAAGGGGTAAAGGACCAAGTGAAAGAGCCGAAAGGCTGCCTCTTGGTGACAGCCTGAGGTCGGCACGGTCTAGAAGAGCCACTGGCTGCTGAGCTCAGCCTTCCTGGACATGCTTCTAAGACCCTGACTCCTGAGGTCAGGGTAGGATGCTCACGGGAGCTACTGAATGCTAGGTGACCAGCGTTACACCTGTGCCCACGTCTGCTGCTGGTATTGTGTATCCTGGGGCAGAATGAAGCCAATGCAAGGCTCCAAACAAGGGGAAATGTGCAGTTACTACAAATGGCAGTGGACCTGGCCACTTAGGACAGCGGTTCTCAACCTGCCTAATACTGCAACCCTTTAATACAGTTCTTCATGATGTGGTGACCCCCAACCACAAACTCACTTTTATTGCTACTTCATAACTATAAGTTTTCTTATGAATTGTAATGTAAATATCTGATATGTAGGAGATCTGACATGTGACCCTTGTGAAAGGGTCATTTGACCCTCCCGGGGGGGTCTTGACTCGTAGGTTGAGATCCACTGCCTTAGGACCATACAGCAGGTGGGACTCAGAGCAGAGGGAGGTTGGTTGGTGCCTGGGAGTCCACACTGACCACCCCTTAACACCGCCTCTGAGGAGGACTGAAGCTTGGCTCACTTTCCACGATGGTGGTCCTCCCTGAGCCGTCATCACTGATCTGCTGGATGTTCCCAAAGTGGATGTCACTGAAGAAGATGCGATTAGGGGTGCCCGGGGAGGTGCCCGCTCGGTAGTCAAAAGCCAGGGCAATGACATTCTTCATGTGCTCAGGGTCCTCGAAGGGCTGCACTGGGGCGTTGAGGTTGCGCTCATCTGATAGGTGGATACTCTTGAGGATGGTGCGCTCCGAGTAGAGCAGGTAGCCGGCGTACTCTCTGCACGAGGCACCATCTTCTGCCAGCATCCCGTGGGCACAGGCACAGGCTCGCTGTCCACCACCCCGGTACAGACAGANCCCGCCGTTGGCTAGCGCGCAAACATTGGTGCCTAGGGGCAGAGGGCATCAGTGGACAGTGGACAGTGTAAGTGTCTTTGGTGCCTCTGACCTCTGGGATCCCAGCTGGAGATTTCAGCCAACCCCTGCTCAGCCACGGTATACAGTATCCAGACCCATACAGCTACTAGGTCTTTCCTCCCAGCCCCCAGCTCGAGAGAGCCACTGGAAAGAGCCCTGGAGGCTCTGACTGCTCTCCGAGTCCCTCTTCCTCCACACCAGGCTGTCCTTGTTCACCTTTCTGCCTGTCTCTGTTGAAGACCTTGATGTCTTTGAGCTGCACACCGATGCCGGTTCTCAGGGGCACCGAGTCTGTGGCATTGTCTTTGCACCCGCGCTTGATGGAGCCATTGGCGTGAGTCCTGGAGAAAGGAAAGACATGAGCAGGGTGCCAATGAGCCAGAAAGGAAAGACACGTGGGAAAAGCAGAAGCAGGACCCGGCACTCACCTGTCACTCCAGTAGATGAAATCCTCAAACACGGACACTGAGAACATGTCCATGTTATTGCTGGCCAGGACAACCTCGCGGTTCTCGCCCGTCTCCAGGTCAATGCGTTCGATCTTGTCCATCCGGGCATCACACCAGTAGAGCTTCCCACCCTGCAGGTCAGAAGTGCCCACCTCACTGCAGGGCCCTAAACTCAAAGCCAATGTCTCCATCCCAGGCAGCAGGAAGGATACAGGCATGTGCGGGGCCACACCTTATTCATTTATTTATTTATTTATTTATTTATTNTGGTTGCTGGGAATTGAACTCAGGACCTCTGGAAGAGCAGTCACTGCTCTTAACTCTGAGCCATCTCTCCAGCCCTCTCCCTACTTTCTAATTTCTATTATTTAAGCCATCATTTGCAGTATTGGAGACTAAACCCAGGGCTAAGCATGTTAGGTTGCAGCTTCAGCCCCTTCCTTTGCTATTTATCTATCTAAAGTTTTTGAGACAAGGTCTTTTTATGTTTGTTTGTTTTCTGTTTTTCAAGATAGTGTTTCTCTGTGTGGCCCTAGCTGTCCTGGAACTCTGCTCTGTAGACCAGGCTGGCCTTGAACTCACAGAGATCCACCTGTCTCTTCCTCCTGAGTACTGGGATTAAAGGCATACACCATTGCTTTTAGGTCTTAATGAGTATCCCAAGATGGTCTTAAACTCACTATTGCAGCCAAGACTGACCTCAAGCTTGATCTTCCTGTCTTGGCCTCTGGAGTGCTGGGGTTACAAAGGCACACACCACCACACCCAGTTCTCTCACGTGACCACCCCCACACCATCCTAGGGCAAAGACTACTCTGGGAGACCGATGGGCTAGAAGACTCCCTGGTTCAGGACTAACCCTGACTTTGGTTAACCACAGGGAAACGGACAGGGATAGGCAGAGGGCACCTACTCCAACAGCTCCAGGGTGCGCCCATACCTGATAGTCCACTGAGATGCCGTTGGGCCAGCTGATACTGACATTGACCAATACCACTCTCTCCGTGCCATCTAGGCGAGACCGCTCAATGCGCGGGTAATGACCCCACTCGGTCCAGAACAAGTACCTGTAGAGATGGGAGTGGGGGTCAGGGCCCATACCCGGCAGGCCTTGGGCCTTGTCAGTAAATACTGTGGTCAAAGTGACAAGGCTAGATCCAAGACAGCTTGCCTAGGTCCTTACCCCTTCTCTGGGTGGACAGTGATGGCCCGAGGCTTATCTAGACCCTGGGAAATGACCACGTAACGGAAAGAGCCATTGAGCCGGGCAACCTCGATGACATCGAAACCTTGGTCTGTCCAGTAGATGTTGCCTGAGGATGAAGTTGGTTCAGGAAGATTGGTAGAGAGCCACAGACTTGGTCCCCTCCAACCAAATTTTCCCTGTAGCTCCCATTGGCTCCTGCCCATACCTTCTCAGACCTCATGTCTCCTAGGCCTCTGCTTTTCCTCTAGAGCCTATAATCCCTTCCTCTGTTCACCTGCAATCCAGTCCACCGCGATGCCTTCCACTCGGCCAATGCCATTGGTCACTACATCCTCTCGCCATGTCTGGTCACGCTTGGCCCGGCTGATGGTGCTCAGACCCATGTCCACCCAATAAATAGTGTCATTTTCTGGGAACAGAGGGGCAGACATGAGAACACCCATCGATGCAGAGGCAAATCAAGGGGGTCAAACCATGAGGAGGGCCAGGATAGAGGTACGTGAAGGCTGGAGGTACCAGATGCTTGCTTGGGTTGGGGGGTGGGCGAGAACCACAAGAAGGAAGGGGTGAGACAGCTACAGCCAGTAAGGCTGCTCTTCTAGGTCTGCAAGTATGTCACCCCCATAAGGTACGGGGGTACACTGACCATCCCCACGGCCAACAGCTCACCAGCATGGAAGTCGATCCCAACAGCCAGTGAAGTTCCTGACACTGGGACCAGGGCATCGGACTTGTCATTGGGATCCAGTGGGATCCCCCGGATTCCCTCATGCACGGAGTACAGGAGGAAAGAGCCCACACCTGAAACACAAGGACATTTCAGGCATGAGCCTTCCTGGTGAAGCCTGGCCCCTATCACCCTCAGCCTGCTTTCCTCTGAGGGATCACTTGACTGGGTGGGGCCTCCAAGGGCCCCAGTAGAGGAAGACCTGCAGAGCCACTAATCACCACTAGAGGGCAGAAAGAGATTTACATTTCTTTCTCAGCTCCCACCTGCCACTTAGTTCAACCCTGTGTCTTCCAAGGCCCTCAGGGGAGGCTACAAGGATCGGAGCAAACAGCTAGAAGGGTGAGACTCCCAAATCTATATGCCCAATTTGGCACTGGTTTTGACCTTAGTTTTCTCTTCATCCTGAGTCTGCTCTATTCCAAATCCTTTTCCAACACAAAGTTCCCAGCACCTTGCTTGCCCCTGGGTTGGCCTTGCTCCCAGTTTTCCCATGTCTCAGGAGGCACCACTATTCCCACCTCCTAGACCTCTCCCTGACTTTCATCCCTTTGACAGGATATGTGTCCACCAAATAAATTCCCCAATAGGCCTTGGTTGCTTGAGCTCTGTGAAAGAAAAATACATGGTCAAGTGCATTTGGGGAACCCCAGACACTAAAAGTCTTCTCTTGTAAGATGCTCAGTATACACAGGTACATTCAAGGCTCTGAGGCACTATACAGGAAAAAAAAAAAAAAACATGTTTCCACTTTGCTGGGCCGGCGCTCCCTTCTGTAATACCCACCCACATCAAAGCAGGAGGTTTCTGGCAGAGGACTTTGGAAAAAAGTGCTGTCCTCCGGCAAGCTTGTAAATGAGCAAGGTCTTGTGAAATGTCTGTGTCTCATCCCTTCCCTGCGAGTCAGCTGCTGCCCAGCCCAGAGCCCACCTCCTCACACCCACTTCTCACGGTCTCCAAACCCATCTAACTGCCTCCTAACTGCCTCTGTGTCTCCCTCCCCCACTCTGTAAGCTCTCTGCCGCCAGGTTAATCTCCTCCAAACACCACTCTCCAGGCACTCCTGACTGAGAACCTACAGGAACCCCACCCTAGCTCACAACCTTATCACAGACTTCCCACACTGCCCACTGCAGCGCTCAGGGGCCCTGGAACTTGACGGCTTAGCGCCATTTGTTAGTTCTTGTATGATATTGTGTGCGTGTGTCCCTAATGCATACACGTGTTTGGGTTAGAACTCAGGACTCAGGGCAAACTAAGCACACTCTACCACCAACCCATCTCTTCATCATGCCAAGCATCAAATTCTACCCATTTTATAAAGCTTCTGTCACCTGGTTGTCTACCTCACCAAAACCTACTGTAGACACTGGACAGGCATAGCCACTTTGTGGTCCAGTTTCTCGCTATGCTGGCCCTATCTTCTGTCTCAAGCTTTTATCCATGGTACTCAGAAGAGTGATGCATCGAACCCAGAAGTTGCATGGAATGAATGAGGAAAACTGCCTTTCCCAAATGCAAGATGGAGCAGTGTGGGAGGAGGGATCAGGGTTAGGCTGGGAGATGCAGGAACTGACCTTCGCAGGCCTGCTGTCCGCTCCGGAGGCTGTAGCCAGCAGTGCACATACAGGAGCGAGTTGTCTCTGAGGTTGGCAGGCAGAGCTGGGAGCAATCTCCATTGTTGACGCTGCAGGGGTTGGTGCCCTCGCGCTCTGGGGAGGGGCGGTGGACAGAGCAGAAAGGTTAGACGGCTTCATGGAAGACTCAGATACAGGCTTGGGCTGCTTGGGGACAGGGTGGCCACTGGATTCACCTTGGGCCTATCAGGGTCCCGCCAACCTAACCCAACTCCAGGTCTTTTGTCTTCCCAGGCCCTGGACCTTCTAGTGAGACTGCGAGTCTACAGGACACCTCAGTGGAGATAAGGAAAGGATGTCCCTGGGGGTGACGAGCAGAGCCCGGACTGCCTCGGCCCATTACTCTGGCAGGCTGCTTGTGGCTGAAAGCTCTCCTACCCCCATGCCCGCTGCCGCAGGTCCCCTGGACACCGCATCCCTCACCCACTGCCTACCTAGCTGAATGTTCTCATCATACACCTTCATGTGCATAACCAACGTGGTGCTGTTCCTCAGCACCACAGACCCAGAACCGTCCGCCTTGTTGCATGTGCCCATCTTCTCCGACAACTGATCGGCCCACCACAGCTTGTCCCCTGGGGCGACAGGAGGGAATAAGACCCTTGGGAAGGCCCTCGACTCAGACCTCCCACAGAAGTCATTAGGCTTCCGGGGTGAAAGGTGGGACTCAGGATACCCCCCACCCCCACCATCCAGCCAACTGTGCCTGGCCTGCTCTCCTCCCATCCCTCCTTCCACCCAAGCCCTCACCCATGATGGCCAGCGCCGTGGCCTTGCCCAGCTGGCTCCGCATGGTGTCAATGATCTCCAGGCCACTCCCGTCTAGATTGCAACGGTTGATTGTGTGGTTCCCAGAGCTGATCCAGTAGAGTTTGCTTTCGGGGAAGTCAATAGCCAACCCTGGAAGAGGAATGGGTATCACAGCCATGGAGTCCAGCACCAGGGCTGTGAACACAGAAGGATGTGTAGATCTGGGACAAGGTGGAGTGAGATCTAAGCCATCGGGAGAGACCTAGGGCACCAGAGAGACACGATAAACATCTGCCTGGGGAATCAGAAGCCTGCAGGAGCAAGCAGGCAAGCACATACCCACGGGACCCTTCTGGCCACTGAAGAGCAGAGTGCGATTGCTCCCATCCATGTTGGCCATGCTGATATTGTCACCATCAGTCCAGTAGAGCTTGCTGGGTAAAGTGCCGAGAAGAGAGTTAGGGAAGAGTTCTCTCCTTACCCCTCACTCAGGTGCGCCCCTGGCCCGAGCCACCCGCAGACTGACCCACGAAGCGGGTGGACGACCAGGCCATGAGGCTGTTCCAGGCCCTGCACCACGGCATTCTTGAAGGAGCCATCTAGCCGGGCCACGTTAATCTGCTTCTTGTTGGTGTCATAACTTGTCCAGAACAGATTTCGGGACACCCAGTCCACAGCCAGTCCATGGGCATTTGGTAAGTCTGAGGACATAAATGGGGAGTCGGTGGTTGGTGCCTGCACAGTCTACGCCGAGAAGGATATGGCTTCTGGGGAGTAAGGGACAGAGGGACATGCTTGGGGTGAGCCCTGGGATGGGGGACAGCATCAGAACCTGCAGAGACGACAGTCTCCACGCCTGTGCCATTGATGAAGGCCCGCTTGATGGCTTGTGTGCGCACATCAGACCAGTAAACACGCTGCTCGCGGGCATCATAGTCCAGCACTGTGACGTTGTCAATGTCGGGCACGGTGAAGGAGATGATGTAATTGTAGTAGGGGGCATCCAGGTCCACGCCCCGGATCTCCATCTGACGTGCGTACAGCAGGAACTTCTTAAACTCTGTGGGGCGCAGGCCAGTCACTGAAGGCAGTCTTTTGCCTACAGGCTTCCTGCTTAGGTTAGGTAGGTCCCTCCCCAGGTGCCCTCTGATGCTGCTGGCCTTCTACTGTCTTAATGCTGTGACCCTTTAATACAGTTCCTCACGTGGTGACCCCAACCATAAAATTATTTTGTTGCTACTCTATAACTGGAACTTTGATACTTTTTTTTTAATTGGTGCTTTGCCTGTATCTTTATCTGTATGAGGGTGTTTGATCCTGAAGCTACAGAGTTGTAAACTGCCATGTGGGTGCTGGGAATTGAACCTGGGACCCCTGAAAGAGCAGCCAGTGCTCTTAACCACTGAGCCATCTCTCCAGCCCCAATTGTGCTACTGTTATGAATCATAATATAAGCATCTAATAAGCAGTACATCTGATAAAGACCGCCATGAAAGGGTTATTTGACCCCCAAAGGGGCCGCGACCCATAGGTTGAGAACCACCATAAAGAGGCAGGGCCGCCTGTGTCAGATCCTGACAGCTGCAGTACTGGTTTTTGGAGCCATTCTTTCCAGCCATTCCTTTGCTTAACACTAAGACCTCCGGCCTCCTATTCAGCCTCAGTTTACCCGTATCTGTTGGGGGAAGCAGCTTCCTACCGTAGCAGGTGGTATTGTCCTTGAGCTTCATGAGATGGGGACAAGCACAGGAGACAGTTCGGTTGTAGTTGATGAGGCACAAGTGGGAACAGGGGCCCCGGCCACCGTTGGCCTCACATGGATTTGGAGCTGACCCGGAGAGAAGACATCTTGTGACGTGTTGATCCCTACCTGGCCCTTCCCATCTGGACCCCACCCCAATTCTCATCCTCCCTGTGTCTGCCAGCGCAGGCCCCTTACCCATGGGCTGCCGGGAGGGGTGATAGACCTGCAGGTCGAAGGGCTGTGTGTTGGTCCTCTGTACCACAGTGACATTGTGGCCAGTCCACTTGTTGGCCTTGGCCAGAGTGTTTGTCCGCCAGTCGGTCCAGTACACCTCCCCGCCATACAGGGTCACTGCGAATGGGTGTGACAGGAATTCGTGTCCCCGCAGCACCTCCATGTGACCAGAGCCGTCATACCGGGCTGAGTAGATGGCATCTGACCTGAGAGTGTGATCAAGGGAACAGTGAGGGTCTCAGGGAGGTACCCAGGTGCCCGTCTTCCCTCCCCCTGCCAACAGCCCTCCTAATGGATATACCTTTCCTGAGCCCTGCCGGGTGACCAAAGAAAGAACACAAGACTGAGGTGAACGGGATGGGGTGGGGTTGGGATCCTAGCCTGATGACCCCCAAGGGAGTCTTCTAGATTTCCTTCCCAGGCTTGCAGATGGCACTAGAGCTTTGGTGTGAGCTAGAAAAGGGTACCTCGTCTTGGTTCCGGACAGGCAGAGCCCTCAGCAGAGGGCACAGGGTGCAAGGCAGGTAGCTGCCGATCACAACTGCTTTTCTCTGTCAGTCAGTCTTCCCTACCCCTCGCCAGCCCCCAATTCTCCTGTCAGAGTGCTGGTCCCAGCCCCTCCCCGTGCCCGGGTGCTGCTGCCTCAACCCTGGTTGGTAGAGAGTGCTAACCTGGCATCAATCCAGAGGATACGCTTCTCCAGGTAGTCCACGGTGAGCCCGTTGGGCCAGCCCCCAGAGCCTGTCTCTCGGTGGATAGTGCGGCGTCCAGCCCCACTCATGGATGCTGCCTCAATTCGTGGCAGGCTGGCATCCCAGTCTGTCCAAAACAGGATCCTAGGGAGAAGAGTAAGGAAGGCCAAAGCTGGTGGTGGCGGTGCCACAGGTAAAACAAGGGAGAGGAGGGGCCAACAGTACCAAGATGACAGGTGTCCCTGACCAGAACATGGGGGGACCACAGGGCTAGGGAGGGACAGGAGGGGAAAGACACAGTCCTCACCCATCCCGAGGGTCCAGCGCAATGGCTCTTGGGTGCTCAATGTCCCCCGCCAGCAGAGTGGTCCGGAGGGTTCCATCCAGCTTGGCCACCTCGATCTGGTCCAGGTTGCTCTCCACCCAGTAGATGTTGCCTGCGATCCAGTCCACAGCCAGACCCTCTGGTGTGGCCAAGCCATACTGAATCACTACCTCAAAGCTGGTCAGGGCTAGGGAGAGAGGGTTGCAGTGGTTAGCCACTCCTGGGCTGGGGCACAGTAGAGGCACAGATCCTAAGATCCCGACGACCCACCCTCACCCCGACACCTCTGCCAAGTCCTCTGCTGGGCCTGGCTCCCGCGGATGGCAATCCCAGTGCCCCCACTCTCCTTACCCAGGCCTCTTTCCCACCAGGAGGTGGGTAGAAAAGGGGGCTCCTGGAAGAGGGGGTGAGGGTAGCTACTTTCTGCATGTCATGCAGATGGGGTTAGCTGGGACAGCAGGTCAGGAGGATGGAAGCTTCGGGGACCATGTTTAGATGCAGTATGAGAATGATGGAACTTGCTAGAAATTACTCCACAGAACGTCCTGAAGATAGTCTATGTTAATACGCCCATGTGTCTTGTTACTGTAGGAACTGTCATGCGGTTAACATATCAGTTTCCTTAGCTATTCTCCTGGCCAGGGACATCTGAGATGTTTTCAAGTTTCCTTGATAATCGACAAGACAGACTCCTCTAATAAAACAAGCCTTCTTCTTGCCTGCATTCAGATGCCACCTCCTCAGGGACCCGCCCTGACACACAATTTAAAACCCTGTCTTGATCAACACTGTGTCCAGTGCCAGTGTACAAACAGATCCTCAATCCTGAGCCTGTGACGGCTCAGGTTACTCTGAGACAGAGGCTCAGGTAGTCCATCCTTCACGATATTTTCCTTCTGAGCCTGAAATTCCAAGATTGGGGAGCCAGTCTTCAGGCTACTCCAAAGAAAGGGTGATCATTTTGTTAATTATTGGGCTAGTAGCAATGCTCACAATAATTATGGGCATCAGGCTCTGAGAACCACAGCAAAACCTAACCCAATTAACGGGGTGGGGGATGGGGAACTCGAGCCTCAGCTTTGGGGCCACCTGGATCTGGGTCTGTGACCCTGAATGCCCAAGTGCCATCTGTGTACCTTCCTGGCACTGCTCCCAGACCCAGTGCATCACCTCCATTGTCCAGAAGCTTCCCACGGTAGATCTTGTCTTCTACCACGTCGGTCCAGTAGAGGGCACTCTGGCTGAGGTGGAAGTCCAGGGCAATGGTGTTGCGCAGGCCAGGCACCAAGACACTATAGTCTCCCTTGTGAAGGTCAATGCGCCTGATCTCGTGGCGGTTGGAGAAGATGATGAAAGGTTTGAAGGGATCTGGTGGGAGGGATGGGACGGGGTCAGCAAAGGGTGCACTGTGCCTCTGTGCCGTCCTGTCCAGGTATGTGAGGGTCTCTGTCGGCCCCGGCCTTCCGCCACATAGCACCCAACGCACTGTAGCTTAGGGGCATGGTCAGGACAGCTTGGTTGGTCCCCCACACTGCACCGAGTCTTACCCAGACTGCGGCAGCTCTCGCCGTCAGGCTCCAAGACCCAGCCCTCATAGCAGGAGCACTTCACACTGAACTTGTTCTGGTCACATTTCTGGCTGCATTTGAGGTGCTTGGCACAGTAGCTCTGGATCTGGCAGGTGTGGTTGTCAGGGCCCAGCTCCATGCCCAGTGGGCAAGAGCATACAATGCCTTCACCAGGAGCCACTGAGCAGTTGTGACTACAGCCACCGTTATTCAGAGAGCACTGGTCTGCGGGGACAAGCAGGGGACAGGTCCAGGGTCAAAATCTGGCAGGAGGCAGGACATGGCTGTGTCCCATCCCAAGCCTTGGAGCCCTAACCCACAGCCCCCACAAAGCCTCTGCCCTGGGGGAACACGTGGAACACGAGAACCTGACACCTGGGACCATCACCCCCTTCCCCCCACACCTCTCTCCGCTCTCCATGTTCCCATAACCCTCTTGGGTCCGCGGCTAGGACCTGGGCATTTTGCCTCCTCTCTGGGAGAGCCCTTTGGTCAAGGCCTTTTCTTTGATCTCTCCCTACTGAGGTGTAATTTGGGGGAGGGTACAGAGGGGAATGCCCTGGCCCCTCTGACAGGATCTGGAACTTGCTTCCAGACTGCCACCACGTCAGCAGTTTCTGGGCCCGTCTTAGATGGCTTTAGCCTCCATTCTTCTCATTCACAGAAGTCACATGACTCTACTCAGACCTTCACATCACCCCTGTGGCCCTCGCTGACCCTGACCCTGTACCTTCTCCCTCATTCTGCACATTCTGCTCATTTCTGGGAACCCAGTTAAATTCCCTTCCTCCAAAAGACTGCTCCACCCTGTACCACACCTCCAGCCTGCTATTTAGCAGTGATTGAGGGGGTCTATTCCAGGTCAGGAGTCCTAACCCCCTCTCTGCATTCCTGTGGAGTGGTGTGACTCTGGACTAACCCCCTCCCTGCTGTGCCCACAGAGTGGTGTGACTCTGGACTAACCCCCTCCCTGATGTGTCCGCAGAGTGGTGTGACTCTGGACTAACCCCCTCCCTGCTGTGCCCGCAGAGTGGTGTGACTCTGGACTAACCCCCTCCTTGCTGTGTCTGCGGTGTGACTCTGGACTAACCCCTGCCTGCTGTGCCCTCACAAGTGGTGTGACTCTGGACTAACCCCTCCCTGCCATGCCCTCAGAGGGGTGTGACTCTGAACTACTCTATTTAAGGGCTCCGTGCCTCCTCCTCCTCATCTGGAGACATACTGTCGCTGCCTCACTGGGCCACCTTATGGAGTAAATGCTGGAGTTGTGGGATGCCTCACACAGGGCCACGGCAGCCCTAGACCAATGGACACTGTTGGAGACCCTGCATCCTGCCCGCTCTTGCCCCAGACCCCTTCCCACAGACTTCGCTGGCCCGGACACCACCACACCGACGAGCCCAGGACCCTCACCGCACAGCTCGCCCTCGTCCGAGCCATCTCCGCAGTCGTCTTTGCCATCACACAGCTTGTCAGGGGGCAGACAGACGGAGGTGTTGTTGGCACAGGGATGTGAGGGTGGCCTGCAGGCCAGGGCCTCACAGTTCTCCTCATCCGAGTTGTCCTCACAGTCGCTGTCTCCATCACACACCCACGCTTTGCTGATGCACCGAGCTGAGGGGGGCAGGCGTACAATGAGGAGCAGGCCTGGAGACTGGGACTCACTCTGCCCAGACCCAGTGGGCTTCTCTGACAGGGTCATCGCTGAAGTGCTCTGGGGACCACTATGAACCACAAAGCCTTTGCTGTCAAATCCACACAGGTAACTAAGACAGCAGGAAGGACACTCAACTCCGGCCAGGGTTTAGGCTCCCAGGGTCCTTCGTGCAGACCTGGCCCTTCCTCGTTCTTCCCTCTCCACTACACCACCGCTACCGCTGCCACCGCATCTGAGGTCCCCCCAGTCCTCTTTTCACCTGAGTCCTTGCAGCCGAACTTGACATTTGGGTCACAAACATGGGTCACCCCCTCACAGCTCTTCTCGTCACTGGAATCCATGCAGTCGGTGTCTCCGTCACAGCGCCACCGCAGGGGGATGCACAGGCCATCCAGCCGGCACTGGAACTCGTCGGTATGGCAGCCTCCAGGAGGTCTGGTGGCTGGAAGACATGGGGGTGCATCAGGAGGGAGCAGCTCTCCGGGTCAGCCCGGATGCCAAGCGAAGGAGGCCTGGAGTGTCCCGTGAGCCTGCTGACAGCCTGGCAGCCCTGAGAGACCCATCGAGAGTCTCAGCTGTCACACCTTCAGGGACCCCAGTGATCATCTTCTCTAATGTCCCCTTCTCTACACTCAGGATGGAGACCTGACCATTTTGTCAGGACAGAGCTCAAATGCATCCAAGCTAATTCGCTTCCCTCATTCACTCCATACTCTCCGAGTGCCAGCTATGTTCTAGGCACCATCCCAGGCACTGGCAGGGACTAAGATCAAGTTCTTGCCCCAAGATAACTCAGGGCCTAGTGGAAGGGGACAGATCAAGGCTATGACTGCAGACAATGACACACTTTGTGAAGACAAAACCAGGAACTGTGCCAGTCTCGTGGGGTGACACTTCAGATGAGATAGTCACCGGGGCTCTGAGCAGAAGTCATTTGAGCAGGGACAAAAATTAAGTGAGAGTAAGCCACAAAGACACCTGGAATTGCACACCCGGCAAAGGAAACCCCAGTGGGAAGCCGCTGAGATGTGCCAATCGAGCCAGAGTGGGGAGGGAGTGGGTAGGAGGCAGAGCATGGGTCAGAGGTCAGTGAAGGGCTCAGAGGTCTCAGCAAATTTTCCATGTGTGCAGAGAACTGGTATAGCCTGGGGGCAGGGCTGGGGTACAAGCTCACAGGTCCATCAGGACCATGCTGTGCCCCATCCGAGACCGCAAGCCAGCAGCATAACGGAAATGCCACCCAAGTGCGAACACTGGTCAGGTACCGGGCTGGGTCTCACGCTGTCATAGTGTGCTCACTGCTCCATCCTCCCTGCCATCACAGGGCTGGTACCCTCTCCTCATGGCTCAACTCTCATCAGCTGCCTATGATCTCTAACTCTTCTTCCCCAGGAGGGCCTGAAGTTCAGTGCGCTCTAATTTCCTTCTGGAGCTGTCTCCCAAAGTGTCACCGACACTGTACCACCTCCCAGTGCTCCCCACTGCCTCTGTCTGATCCCCACTGCCTCCCAGGTCAAGCCTGTCTGACCCTCATACCCTACTGGAAGCTGCCACCTCTGAAGCAGCCTCATTCTCTTGTCAGTGCAGAGGCTTCTCTTCTCTGACTGCCTGCCTGGCCCAGCTGGCGCAGCTGGAAGTGTTCAAGTCTCCAAGCTGACCTCCACCCCCATAGGAAGTCTTGCACTCTCCCATAGTCTAATGGCCAGTTAGACACACCACCTCCTGAAGGGTCCTAGGCCATGCCAGCTCAGAACCACAGACTAACATTACGGTCAATCAGGTCTCTGATCCCACATGCCAGGCCCCATCTATCCCATCTCTGCCTGCAGGAAGAAGTCCACGCAGAGGAAGCCATTGGTCCAGGACTTCCTGGCTTATTGGGTAATATCTGCAATGCTTCATAGAGCATGTGGGATCCCTTCCTAGATCCCCAAGTCCTTTTTAGAGATTATCCTGAAGACTGAGTCACTGTTTCCTGATCCTCCTGAGACCCTCTTGGTTCTGTCTCTCAGTTGGATGCACGGTGGGTGGTCCACGGCACCCACTGTTCACAATTCTAACTCTGAGGCAGAGACTAGCCGGTGGACCATGGGCATGGAAGGCTTGACGCAATGTCAGTTGTCATGAGTTGAACTCCCGTCCTTAAAAGGATGCCGAACCACCTTAACTATCAAGGTGGCCTTGTTTGGCAGTAGTGTCTTTGCCGACTGAAATCATTGGGGGTAATAAAGCCTACTTAACAGTATTAATGTCTCTATAAAAAGAAAAATGTGGACCCAGGGACAGACCCACTCAGGGAAGACACTACATGAAGACGAAGGTAGAGATACGAAGAAGAATTTAGTGCAAAGGAAGGCCTAAGGTTTCCGAGATGCTGGGGACGTGTTTTCCGTCACGGGCTGGGGAGGAGCCAGCCCTGAGGACGTTTGACAGTGTTGCTTCTATCACTTAAGTCACTCAGTTTGTGGCTTTCCTACCCGTCAGAACCATCCCAGCTTTGCAGCCTTTCCCAACAGCGATGGCCAGAGCTAAGACACCAACACCCCAGAGAGGGCCTGTCTCTCCAGGAATCTCGGCCTGCCCCAAGAGGCCTCTTCTGGGCCCTGGGCATCCCCCTCATCCATTCCTTTTTTTTAAAATTTTTTTTATGGTTTATTTAACTTTATTTTATGTGCATTGGTGTGAAGGTGTCAGATCCCTGGAACTGGATTTTCAGACAGTTGTGAGCTGCTATGTGGGTGCTGGGAATTGAACCTGGGAAGAGCAGTCAGTGCTCTTAACCGCTGAGCCATCTCTCCAGCCCCTCATCCCTTCCTTTGTAGTCTTCCTCCATCCATAGCCCAGAATGACCTTGTACTCCTAGTGATCGATCACCCTGCCTCAGCCTGTCGTGTGGTGAGATCAGAGGGATGAGCCACCATGCCTGGCTAGACATCCTGTCAATCCAACGCTTTACCAGACACATCGCTGCACCGCGTTTCCGTGCTTACCTCACCTCCCTATCAGCGCGGCCAAGCCAGTGCTGGTCTTACTCCACCTTGTAAGGGAAACTCAGAGGCCCACAGAGATAAGTGACCTGCCCAAGGCCACCCAGATAACAAGTTGCAGAGCTGCCACTGAAACCTAAGGCCCAAGGGCCAGGCCCTCAATCTGAACAGTGTGTGGCAATGATTTGCCTGCTGTCTCCTTCCCCTTGGGGCCGGAGCCTCCTCAAGGACACGAGGCAAACCTCAGGGAGCCCAGGGTCCCTGGGTGCTGGCACAGGGCGGGTGGCTGGATGGGCTCACCCTGGTTGGTACAGTTGGCGTGAGTCTCGTCGCTGTAGTCCCCACAGTCGTTGTCACCGTCACAGGTCCAGTGCTCAGGGATGCAGCGCCCGCTGTTGCACTTGAACTGGGTGCTAGAGCAGGAGTGGCTGCAGCCGGCCTCGTCGCTGTTGTCCCCGCAGTCGTTGTCTGGGGGAGGGGAAGAAGGGGGGAGTCGAAGATTGGCTACCTTTTCTGGGACCCCAGCGTGGTCCACTCGGCCCCACCCACAGCCCACCCCATCCCCACGGAGAAAAACAACAAACAGAAAAGTCACAGAAACTGCATAGACTGCAGCATGCACCATGGCCCGCAGGTGGGGAGGGTGGGCTCCAGGAGGCCCCACCCTTGAGTCTCAGAAAACTGGGGGTGGGGGGCATCCTTTTCAGCAGAGTGTGGGAACAGGGACTGCTTACTTCTGGGGGCCTAAGCAGAGGTTCCTCTGGTGTGGGAAAGAAAGGAAGCTGGAGTACAGGTGAGAGCGTGCGGGCTGCAAAAGCCTTTATCCAACCACACCCTGAGCGTGGACATCGTCAGACACTGATATGGGTGTTAACTCCCGGGGGTCTGCCTGCAGCTGAGGCTCAGGAGTTCTCAGGTAGGCGTCTGGGTGAACATCCTGCCTGCTGGGCCCTAGAGTGACGTCCCCTGGCATTGACAGGGATCACGGGGACCAAGGCTGGCCAGTCCTCTTGGAGTGTGCTCCTGTCCCCCTCTTAACTGGATTTGCTTTTCCTCCCCCAGGTCTCAGCTGCCTCAACACCACCTCTGTCACTTCCTCTTCCCTCTGAACTGCCCCCTGTGTCCTCTCTGCCTCATTCCTGTGATTTCCACTCCTGCCTCTGCCGTTTTTATCTGTGTGTGTGTGTCCTGGTAGCTCTGGACTAGCAAGCTTAGGGGACTGTGGAAACTGAGGCTGGGGGGTCCTGGGGTGATGGTGCATGTGCGTCTATGCACTGACCGGCAGGCTCAGGACAGGTCTTTTCGTCAGAGCCGTCCCCACAATCCTTCTCTGAAACACAGAAACCGCCAGGGCAACCATTGGCACTAGAGACACAGCAAGGAGGAGGGTAACATGGCACTGACACAACCCATCCTCACATGAACCACTGGGGCAGCATGCCACAACACAACACTACACCACGCCAGACAGGACAGAGCCCGAAACAGCACACGCAACAAACAATCACTTGCATGCGTGTTTACACACACTGCGGCCCCTGTGGCTCAGGGCTGACATCACCTGGTCCATGGCTGACCTCCAGGTGTGCTTCCAAGCCTGAAGCCAGAGCCTAGGGCATGCGGTAAAGACCCCAGGAGAGAGGGGAAGTGGGGAAAAGGGGATGGGCTCTAGGCTAATCCTCAAATCCTCACTAAACTTTCCTCAGCCCCTTGAATCCTGCCAGAAGGCAGGCAGCTCTGCCCTGCAGAGGAAGGAAATGATCCAAGGTAAGGCCTTCCTTCCGCCCACCTTAGTGCCCCATGGAATTTCTGGACCGTCCTCTTCTCTCCTAGCTAATCCCTCAGGGTTCCAGTGCCCTGCAGAGAGCCCCAGCTTGAGTCTAAGACCTTGCCCTTCTCCATCTGGGGCCTGGCTGTGGCTTCTGGCTTTCCTAGGAACCACAGTAAAAGGAAGGAGGTAGGGCTTACCATTGTCACATCGCCAGTTGATGTTAATGCATCTGCCATTGTTGCAGGTAAACTGAGTCAGGGGGAAGCAGGTGGGATAGGCTGTCAGGGAGAAGGAACAGTTAAGTAGGGTCCTCAAAGCCACGCATCCTCATACTGAGCAGGTGGTGAAGGGGACCCTTACATAAGGAGGAGCCTTTAGCCAGATGCGGGTGCAAGAGGCTCCCCAGGAAACTGCTCAATCGCCCCTGCTAGGCACCAACACAAGCACTGAGGTCCCCACCCCACGCCACACAAACCAACACTGTGATGGTGATGCTATTATTAGATCCCTGCTGTAAACAAAACTCCACGGAGGCCATGGGAGATAAGTTTCTCAAGGCTACCAGGTGCCTCCAGCCATGAGCTGCCCCTCCCCTCGGCCAGCCTGGCTGTCCTGGTGTCCGTCTCACCACATGAGGCTGACTCGTCGGAACGGTCCCCGCAGTCGTCGTCGAGATCACAGGTCCAGGATATAGGGATGCAGCGGCCGCTGGCGCAGGAGAACTGGTTGGGTGGGCAGGTGCGAGCTGCAGGGTGGGAGGCAGGCGTAAGAACTCAGCACCCAGGCTTCAAGTCCTTTCCTCCCCCGTCATCCTCTGCTCCCAGGCCTGCTCCGTTGGAAATGTTATTCTCTAGTGTCCCAGATCACTCTGGTGCCTGACTCCCTCTCCCAAGGGGTCTCTGGGATCTTTGGAACAAGGCTCCAGCCACATCTCCATCTTGAGTTCCACCTGCTTCCCTGTAAACCCAGCTCTGTTGGTTTGTCCCTCCATCCTCCTGTCCAGGGCCCTGTTGCTCTGCGCCGGGAGCACAGGCTCTTTTCTTCCCTTCCCTGCGGTCTTCCTGCCTCCGCACCCACGGTGCCGGGTGCGCACCTGAGCAGGTGGCGTTGGATTCATCCTCACTGTTGCCACAGTCGTTGTCGCCATCACAGAGCCAGCGGTTGGGGATGCACCGGTTATTCTCGCACTTGAACCGGTCCGAGGGGCAGGTGTGTTGATCTGGGGAGGGGGGACAGGTCAGTCTCGGGTCACTCAGGTCCAGCCAGGTCCAGCGCCTTGCTGCCTGGCCGCCGGGGTGGGCGGGGCGACTCACGGCACAGCGCTGGCGCCTCGTCACTGTTGTCCAGGCAGTCGTTGTCACCGTCACACCTCCAGCGCTCCTGGATACAGCGACTGTTGGCGCAGGCAAACTCGCCTGGCTGGCACTGCGGTGGGGGCACGTAGGATGGGTTCGCTGTGGGCACCACAGGAGTGTGAGGGGGAAGGTTAGACCCAGGCCATGGGACAGGTGCTAACATTCCCTCACGTCTCTTTTCATCTCTTGTTTTTGATAACATATAGAGTAATTTTCCCCCTAGTGCATAATTCTCCACGAGCAAATTATTTGGCTAGAAGCGGTAACTTTCTTGGGCAACGCGATGGACATGGCAATGTCTGTATCTCCCTGCAGTCTGACAGCAAAACAGTTTTCAAGAGAACCCATTACGACACAGCAGAGGTTTGTGTGGTTCACTGCTGACTTCCTGAACTGCCCCGGGAGTCATCTCAGTCCCCCAAGGTCCTGTCCTGGATGGATGCTCACAAACCCATCAGCTCCACCGCAAGAGCAAAGACAGGCCCTAGACCTCTGCATGCTCCACCCTCCTGTCCTGCAGGGTACCTTGCCATCACTGTGCGCCTCAGCGTCTAAGCAGGCCTTTGCCTGTGCCACTGGCAACCTGGAGCCCAGACTGTAGCGTCAGCGGCCCCGACCTTTGCACTTCCCTTTTCCCATCATATTCCGAAAACTTCTCCAAGGTCCCATGGGTGCCAGTTCTCTCTCCTCCACCCCACGGGCCTGGAAGTTGGTGTGTGCCCTTTGCCCCACACAGGGCTTCTTCCTTCCTCCACCTTCCTAGAAGTCATTGTTGACCTTTCTCAGGCCACTCTCTGTGACGGTTAAGTCTGCTCCTTCCTGGTCCAGGGTCACTTCCTCTCCAATCATTTCTGCCTCCATTCTTAATGATGTCCACGTCCACAAAGACCATCGTTACCCTGGCCCCTCTCAGTTACCTCCACTGGCCTCAGCCTTGCTCTTGGCTGGCTCTCTACTGACCCCCTTTTCTTTTCTTTTCTTTTTGATTTATTTTGCTTTTGATAAAAGATCTCACTACGTAGCCTTGACTGGCTTGGACTTCTCTCTCTGTAGACCAGGCTGGCCCGGAAGTCACAGAGATCCACCTGCCTCTGTCTCCAAGGTGTGCACTACCACGCCTGGCTACTGACACCATTTTCACTTCTTGCACTGCGATGAGAAAATTATTCTGACTATGGGAAAGGGTAAGCAGGCAAGAAATGCAGAAGGGTTTTTAAAGAAATGGACGCTGGGGTCAGGCTCTCAGGTCTGACTACCTGTGCTAACTTGGGCCTCAGTTTCTTCACTTGTAAATAGGGATGATAAAAAATGCCATTCCCTTGGGGCTGGGGAGATGGCTCAGCGGTTGGGGGCGTTGCCTGCTCTTCCGAGGGTCCTGGGTTCAGTTCCCGGCAACCACATGGTTGCTCACGGCCATCTGTGGTGAGGTCTGGTGCCCTCTTCTGGCCTGCGGGCATGTATGTTGACGGAGTATTGTATGCATAATAAATAAGTAAACATTAAAAAAAAGAAAAGAAAAACCACAACGTAAAAAACAAACAAACAAACAACAAAAAAACCCCGCCATTCCCAAAGAGAGGTTTTAGGGAATACGTAAATTACTACTACACGGGAAATGCTTAAAACAACACGTAGTCTATGTTCAGTGAGAATCGGCTGTGATTGTAAAACACAGAACTGAAAACCACCTCCTACTGTAGAGGGTGCCTCTGCAACAGCAGAAAAACGGCTGAGTAAATGACGGGCCAGTTTGGCTGTTAAAACGGCTGCTTATGTATTCATGGTACACGGCCAAGTAACCGAAGCAGAAGACAGGGGAGCGTGTGCAGCATGACTCCCGCCAGGCAGAGGTAAGCTGCAGAGCAATGTCTGGGAGGACGCCCCCTAAAATGGCATCTAGGACTGGTAGAATTGGGGGGGTTGTGCAATTTTCTTTATATTTTTATATACTATACATTTATTCATTTTTGCAAAGAGTATCCACTTTTATTTTAATCTCAACTGTGTGTGTGATACTTAGAACTGAACCCAAGGCCTTACCTAGTGGTCAACATCCCTAGAGTCTACTTGTACTGAGGAAAACAAGGCTATGTAAAATCATGAGCTTGGGGACTGGAGAGGTGGCTCAGTAGTCAAGAGCAATGACTGCTCTTCCAGAGGATCCAGGTTTCATACCCAGCACCCACATGGTAGCTGGCAACTCCTTATAACTCTAGTTCCAGGGAACCTGATGCCTCTTCTGGCCACCGTGGGCACTGCACACACACAGTGCACAGACATACAGGCAAAATACCCACACACATAAAATAAAAACAAATAAATAAAATCATGAATGCGCTGGACTTTAATCCCTGTACTTGGAAGGCCGAGGCTGGCAGATCTCTGTGAGTTCAAGGCCAGCATGGTCTACAGAGTGAATTCCAGGACAGTCAGGGCTACACAGAGAAGCCCAGTCTCAAACAAAACGAAACATAAAATCGTGAATGTAAGGCATAGAGGCTGTAACACAGGGGTAGAAGGATTATCTAATGTATATGAGGCACTGAATTGATTCCCAGCACATTAAAATAAATGAATAAAAGTAAAAGAGGATACTGTGACGGATAAAAGCCAAAGAGGCAGATGTCCAGACACACAGGGTGACAGCTACGTACAAAACAGAATGACCAACCTATGTGACTCACAACAACACAGTGGTGGCCACCATTCTCCTAATGTCCTTTGTAAAGCTGTTTGTTTTTGAGACAGGGTCTCCATGCTGGCCTGGACCTTGCAATTCCCCTGCCTCAGCTCCCCAGTGCTGGGATTATAAATATTTACACATTACCTAGCTAATTTACAATATTTTGCTGGTTTCATTTTTGATTTTTTGAAAGACAGGGGCTCACTATGCAGCCATGAAACTCACTCCATAGACGAAGCTGGTCTCGAACTCACAGAGGTCCACCTGCCTCTGCCTCCTCAGTGCTGGAATTAAAGGAACAGTACCGCCATACCCAGTCTACAGTATTTTGGACTACTGTTATTTTACTCTGATAATGAATTCAAGCTAAAAGGAGCTAAGAATCATTTCCTCCTTACATGGTTGTCTCACTCCTCATTCATTTGCCCTGATTTTCACACTCTTTCAAGTGTCCACTTCCAATGCCTTTAGCCCCAGAGTCTCCCTGAAGCCCATCTCTTGCTTCCTCTCAGCCCCACAGGGCCTCTCTTTGCCTCCTGAGACCAGAGCACTCCCCCTGGTCATTTCTTCTATATGGCATTCTCCTGCAGGAGCTACCTTCCCATCCTTGCCCCCACCCAGGCTCCTCATACCCAAGCAAGTGACGCCATCTGTATCCAACACCTGGTCTTCAGCACAGGCACACTGGCGGCTCCCAGGGGTGGCGAGGCACAGGCTGCTGCAGCCCCCATTATTTACCCGGCATTTGTTGGTACCCACTGCAGGAGAGGGGAGGACAGGGATGGGCAGCAAGGTTAAAGAACAAAGCACAAAGACTGAGGAGATGTAAGAGGAAGTCGGGAGAGGAAGATCGTGTTGAAAGAGAGAGAACACAGCCATGGAACAAGAAGTGAACAGGAAACAGAGTAGGAGGACTTCTTGGAAGCCCTGGGTATCAGAGCCTAGGGTTCCATCCTACCAACCCCCTGTCGCTAACCTATCCCAAGGGAGTACCTTGCTGCTGCTGTGCATCGTACATTCGGATCTCAAAGATAGGAGGCCGCTCGCTGCGCAGAAGGGTCACGGTAGGGGGTGCACCTGCTGCACCCCGTTCCAGGCGGTAGACACTGCCACTCCGGTACTCGGTCCAAAAGAGGTAGTTGCCATGGTGACACAGGCCAAAGGCATGATTCAATTCAGGACCCTCATATACAATCTAGGAATGGAGGGGATGTTTCTGAAGAGATGGGGTCAAATAGAGATGCCTAAGGGATGTCTGGGGCCCTGGTAATGCTAACTCCTACAGGTGCCCAGAAAGGATACTGCTCATACTGTCCTCTTTTGGGGCCATTCATACTCCTTTATGGCACACACACACACACACACACACACACACACACACACACACACACACAC
>LOJH01006611.1:30122-41796 GCA_001685095.1 Ellobius talpinus
CACACACACACACACACACACACACACACACACACACACACACACACCAGCCAGTACTAAGAGTAAAGCTGTGATGGATACTAGGAACAGATTTGCCCCTGAGTACCCATTGTCTTGTGGAGGCATATGTGGTGATCTGGGGGAAGAGGAACCAGAAGGAGCTGGGTAGATTCCCAGGGAGCAAAGGCTCAGGAGTAGAAGTCTTATGGTGTGTGCTAAGAATCACAAACTGTCTAGTGTTGCTTGTTCAAAGTGTTGGGATGTGGACAGTAGGAAAAGACACGAGACCACAGAGGTAGCCACGAGCTGTATTGGGAGGGACCTGATACACCGAAAAGTTTGATCCACACAAGCGCCTAAACACAAACGCAACTTCTGAAGCACAAAACCACCCAAGTGAACAAATGTACATATATGCTGTCCCTAGGCAGCTCACGCTTCGGTGCATGGCTACACCACAGTGTGTTGTGTATGTGTGTGTAAGAACAGAGGTGCATACACAGGTGTGAATGTGAGCAGTCAGAGGCAGACAGACATTCTCAGATAAACAACACACACGATACACAAACACACAGGTGTACACACATTTATGGAGCCATGAGTAAACATATAAGCATCACATAGGCCTGGACACACAGACATCCACATTCTCATGGAGTTTCCTGCATAGGAACAGGGGTTAGCAATGCACACATGCCTGCCCACCTTCCGGTCGGTGCCATTGAGCAGTATGGTCTCGATTCGATCATAGAAGGCATCGACCCAGTAGAGGCGTCCAGCCGGGATATCCAGGCTTAGCCCATTGGGCCAAAGCACTGTCTTGGAGGTGACAAAGATATCTCGGTGTGAGCCGTCCATCCAAGCCCTCTCCAGCCGCCCTCGCCGGCTGTCCTTGGGGTCCTCCTCCCAGTCTGTCCAGTACATCCACCTGTGGGCAGTGACTGGTCAGCACCACATGGATCACCCTTGCCATCAACAGTCTCTCCTGTGAGTCTAAGCATTAGGAGACATCCAGTACTCCTCCCAGCGGTCTCTCTGAGCCGTTTATTCCGGAGACACACGTTGCACTTACTCTGGCCTCCATCCAACAAACACCTGATGTAGCTGGGCAAGCCTCTGGCAGAGACCAAGGTTCCCCACCCCTCAGGAGCGTGCACTCCACAAGAAACAAGTCACTCCAGAAGGTTGTGTCAGAGAGTGTGATAAAATCAGGAGAAAAATTAAAAGTGAATGGGGTGGAGAGAAGCCGGGCAGCAGGTAGGGGCGAAGAGGGGGTGAGGACGGCTTCTCTGAGCCTCGGTGCTGACAAGAAACTGAATCTGCTGTTAACTGCATCCCAGACAGCACATACTGGGGCGAGAACTGCTGGGTGTGGGAAGATGTGGGCCAACAAGCACTGGGGCAGGCCCAAAGGCTGGGGCGGCGTGGGGTCAAGGGGAACCAGTAGAGAGCTCTATACTAGGAGATGAAGAAGCAGACTTCTGGTACGTATTACGGTTTCGTTCTCTGCCCTTAAGATGGACAAACACCTGTTCTCTTTCCCAGGCTCCCATTCCTGCTTCAGTGCTCTGCCTGCCTCCCCACGCCCCCACACCCCCTGCGTTGCTGTTTCCCTCCCCCAGTTCCCACTCCCCCAACCCAAGGCCTGGGCACACTCACCCATTGAGCGGATCCACTACAATGGCCCTGGGGTGTGTCATCTTGCCCTCAATTAGAGTCTTTCTAGTCTGGGCGGCTTTCTCCAGCCTGGCCACGCTAATGGTCTTCTTGGGGCCGTCATCAGTCCAATAAAGATTGTCTCCCATCCAGTCCACAGCTACGCCCTCCACATTGTGAATGCCTGGGGTGGGGTGGAGGGTAGAGAGGGCGATGAGGGCACATGAAGCAGGGAGAGACGGGGGCCAGGCAGGGAGAGAGAGTAGGAAGCACCTGGTGCCCTGGATGGTAGGTAGAGGGGGAAGAGAGGCTGGGGAGGGACCCTCTAGGTAGTCACATTTGTGTTGAGTCAATCTCTGAAAACAGCACGGGGCAGCCAGGGAACTATGTGATTGACGGAAGCTCTCGAATGAGGGCATGTCTGGGCCTGTGCTTAGGTAGACAGCTGAGGCAATACACACCAGCTACTAGAACAAGTGTGACGCCACGTCCTAGGCCTAAAAACCCTGAGCTCACAAAATGAATAAATTAGGAAGTGACTTTTCCCTTAGCCAAAGGCTTCATCTTAAGTATCCCCCTAAATAGCAGTTCCCCTGGTAAAGGGAACCCCAACCTTTTCCTGACTAGGAGTTACTTCTGATTTCCACACAGTCTTATGATTGCTGACTGCCAAGGTTCTCTGAATTGCATGGGGGATGGGGAGTCAGGCTCAGGGGAGTGACTGGTATCAGTCAGATTGGCTGGTTGGAGAATCAGATCCCGGAGCCCCAAAGTACAGATCTGAGGCAAAATACATAGAGCCCAGAAGCCTCCATGGGGCCGGCTCTGATGATAGTCCACAGTGGCTCTGCCAAAGTAGGTCAGACCCGGACATGGTTTTCTCAGGTCACGTAAAGGTGCAGGTTCCCGTGGCTATGAGATCCAGCTACACACGCCATGTGCCCTATCTGCCTGGCAGGCCCAATTCAGGCCCGATTCAGGGCCTCGCTCGGGCCTCTCCTGGCTGTGTACTACACACAGCTCCAGGGCTCTGAGCCAATGGCAGAGAGACCCTACGTTTTCCCAAGGGCTGGCAAAGGCAGCCCACACTGCCTAACCCATCCATCCTCCTGACTCTTTTTGGCTCAGCCAAGAAGGAGGTCATGGAGGGGTCAACCTATCTATCCCCTCATCTCCATGCCAACCAGCCCAGCCAGCCAGTCAGCAGAAGACTCTTCACGCTGTGAGGGAGCTGTTTAAGCCTCTGATGGCTTCCTGACTCAAGCGCTATATCCCTCAGAAGCGCCGCCCACACCTCCCTACTGACGCCCTCACCGTCCTTCAGGATGGTCTCCCTCTCGGTGCCGTCGATTTTCTGACGGCCAATGAGGTAGCTGGTGGTGTCAGCGAAGTAGATGAAGCCAGTCTCCGCGTGGAAGTCCAGAGCCCGAGGATTCATAAGGTTCTCAATGGGGATCATGTGCTCATCCGGGACCTTGGCCCCCATGTCCATGCCTCTGATGATGCCCGGCCGGCCCTTGCCATACACGAGGAACAGTTCATGCTCAGGCTCTAGGGTAAGCACAAAGGGCACAAAGTTAAACACATGCACACACGCACACATGCACACACTCACACATCCACACGCACACATGATCACCACCCAGCTTGGAGTCTGGGTCTGAGGAGATGCCATGTGTTGGGTTTGCTGAGTCAGGAGACATGGAGCAGACGGGGCTGAGTTAGTCAAAGGAACACAGGAGAGCATGCTCAACACTAGTCCTAGGGCTACTGTGTCCTGAGGTTTGACACATGAGATGGGAAGTCAGAGAAGGGAGGCTTGCTGTCACTTTAACATCTACTATTTAGTAGTGAGATTTGGGCCCTAAGAGGAGGACTATCAAAATATGTTGGAATCTGGTCACTTTCCACCACTTCCTCTACCACCATCCTAGCCTAAACCACATCACTCTTACCCACACTGCAGAAAAAGCCGCCTGGCCTCTTCCCTGTGGCCCAGTTTCTGCCCAGCACTGAATAAGCTTACACAGTATGAACCCAATCACACCATTTCTCTCCAGAGGGGCTGTAAGCGCCTCAGCCCAGTGAGCAGCTTCTCCCTTCACTCCCACCACTCAGCCTCACTGGTCTTCTTGGTGCACAGGCCCTGCGCTGGCCTCAGGGCCTGTGCACCGTAAGCTCCCTCCTCCAGAACCATTCTTCCCTCAGGTTAGTCATATGACTGGCTGCCTGACTTCATCCAGGGAGAGCATGGCTTAGATATGGCGTCCTCAGAGAGGCTCTTGCTGCCGCACACCCTTCACTGCCAGAAGAGTGTCAAACACCCAGTGTGTGTTTGCTAGATACCTGTACAGTGAATGAATGAGAAGTAGGAAGCAGGCTGCTCTTGGATTCGGGTTCCTTACATCTTCACCCTTTGCTTCTCTGCATCTTGACAGAGAAAAGGGCTGTGGAGGAACATCTGAGGACTCAAACCCACACCCAGCAGGCCTACTCAACCCTCCCTGTCACTCACTCTTGCAGGACTTCCCATCACTTCCCAGGCTGAAGCCAGAGCGGCACCGGCAGGTCCTCGCCTTGTGGCTGTTGGCTAGCAGGCAGATGTCGGAGCAGCCACCTGGCTTCCCATACTGGTCATTCTCACAGGCATGACTCCGCACTGGGGGCAGAGTGGAGAGCTGTCAGCACCCCTCAAGGCTCTACTCAGGCTATCAGAGTGGGTCTTCATTCTGTCCCCATTTTAGAAGTTGGAAGCCACAGGACTAATATCCCACTGCCACGCCACAACTTAGATTCAGGTACAAGGGAACTGGGGGCATAGAGAGACAAGGAGATCCTTGGGAGAAGCCAGGGTTGGTAGCTTGGGGTAGGTGCCTAGAAACACTCCTGATAAGAAAGAATAACAGCTCCCTAGAAGAACTGTGACCCAGAGCTTGGAGTCCTGTCAGGGTGAAGCCAACTTGGGAGGGGACATGGAACCTGCTCACCTCGGGGCTGACGCCTCTGGTGGTAGATGTGCAGAGCACCACCCTTGTCCACACGGGTGACAACCTGGTACTCAGTGCTATTGAAGCGGTTCACTCGAATCACGCTGGTCTTCTGCTGGGTATTGGCATTGTCTGAGTTGGTGGCGTACAGGTAGTTCTCAAATACGGTCAAGCCGTACAGGTGCTCAATCTGGGATGGCAGGCAGGGTTGGTCAGCGAGACAAAAGGGATGCTTCCCTTTGCCCAGCAGGCCTGTTGGCTTCCACGCACACTCTATCATCTACTCTCCCAAGTCCACCTTCCGGTTTTATTTAATTCGATGCTAAATTCTCGACTCCTCTGTTCTGGAAAGTGTCTGCCAAGTTCCTGCTCATCCTTCCCAAAGCACCACTTTAAGGACTGTCTGGAGCTTTTCTAGGAGATGATATCTCCTAGCGCTCTGCTTCTATGCTGCTACCCAGCACCTGGGTGCTGATTGGTGGGCCACCCCACCTCCCTGTGGATGCTGCTGCCGCCCGGCACCTGGGTGCTGATGGGTGGACCACGCCACCTCCCTGTGGGTGCTCTAACGATTTTCAGCTGAGTTAGACTGGGGGCCCTAACCTCTGTGGACAGGGCAGCCTGATGTAGCTTCTGGGGGTACTGAGTACACACACGTGTCCCAAGGAAGCCTATAGTAGCCAGCTGCTTTAATTTGCCTAAGATCAGGGTTTGTGGTCTGTGAGACTTTCAAGCTTAAAACCAGAAGAGTTCTAGGCAAAACCCCAGGGACAGTCGCTCATGCAAGTTACGCCAGAATGAATGTCCTACCGTTGAGCGGCAAGACCTCCTGGCTGGGATCAAGCGCTTGCTGCCCAGTTGTGTAACCTCTGGCAAATTACCAAACATCTTTGAACCCCGCTTTTGTCAACTGCCTGCTCATCTCCCGGGGGCTATTTTAGGCATCAAATAAGAAAAAGGAAGTAAAAGGTGCCTTTAAGTGACTGTTCCCATCAGAATGGAAGCCATATCCTCTCTCTCTTCTCTCCCATTCCTGCTGGCTCCACTCCCACAAGAAGACGTGAGCATTGACTACACTCCCATACTGTCCACACTTACTGGGAGTCCCCTGCAAAGGACACCCACCTCACCGGAAGACTCTGATTAATGGTTCCCCCAGACAAAAGCTCCCTCACCAGGATGCCTTGGATGATGGTCTGCCGGCCCTTGCCCTCATAGTCCACCACCTCAATGTAGTCTAGGTAGGCATCCGCCCAGTAGACGAGGCGGCTGACCAGATCCAGGGTGATGCCGTGCGGGAATACGATCTTGCTATCGACCAGTTTGGTGCGATTCTGCCCATCCATGTCGCAGCGTTCCACCTTTGGAATCTGGCCATAGTCAGTGAAGAATACCTTCCTGTGGGTGCATACGTGTTAAATGGAGTGCAGTCAATGGGACCCCCTTTCCCACTATAGCTTCTGCCTCATCTGTCCAGAATCAGAACCGTAGCCTGCCATTCTCACCCCATGGCAGGGTCCAGGGCGATGCCTTTGGGGTTGTAGAGTTCCAGGTCTAGCAAAGTGACACAGGTGTCCCCATTTCGGTTGCAGACGAAGATCCTATCATCGATGTCATCCACAAAGTAGAAGTTTCCTGTCAGCCAGTCGATAGCCATCTGTTCCACATCTGGGGAAAGAATGAAAGAGCTATGCAGGCCGGGCCCTCCCACAGGTACCCATCCCTCCTGTGAGCAAGCCTTTTCTGGGGCCTGATCCTCCCCCAGCCAGCCAATCACCTTCCCCTGAGCTCTGTGGGTGTCACAGGCACAGTCCCCATCTCATCCCCACCAGCCCCCATCCTGGGCTCAGGGTTGTCATAAGCATGGGGGATTAGGCAAACACTGGCTGACTGACAGACTATTCCAATTCTAATCCAGCCTTAAACGGGAAAGAGCTATCTTGTAGTGCCAAAAGGCAGGAGGGTAGATAGGCCTACCGACTCACCCCAATATTTTCTTTTTCATTTGCTTTTACTTGAGATAAGAGCACCATAACTAATCGAAACAGCACGTATCTTTGGTTTGGGCCAGACTTATATTCACTTTACATGGTAAGTCTAATTATCTCATACTAACAAGGAGTGCTGGCTGGAGGCTGTACAGGTTGCATAAGTTAAAAAAACTGAAAAGCAGAATGTTCATAAATGAACTCAGCTTGGAGGAAAATATTTCAAAATACTAAGTTCATACAGCACAACACAAGATTGCTGGCACAAGGTTGGGAGTCAGTAACATGCGTCGCATGTCCCCTCACGTCCCTGTGTCTCCTATGTTCTCATTGCTGAATACCCTCCTCTGCCACGGAAGCCCAGAGGGACAGAGTTCAGGAGGAGGCGAAGATAGGACCCTGGATAAACCAGGAGAAACAGAAACAGAAAGAGGAGCTTCCGAGCGGCTGCCGTGGTCACTCTAAGCCATGAAGGACCACAGAAGGGAGGATGGGGACAAGGATGACCTTTGCCTCCTTCCCAGCACAACCTGGCTTCCATGCCCCCCACTGACACCTTTCTGACACCCTCGGAAGTAAGGCCCCTCCAAACCGGAAAGTTCCTATCTGCCCTATTTCAACAACAGGTAAAGACACCTTTTCGCTATTTGCCTTTGGTTGAAGCTTTATCCTGCGCTATCCACACTCAGCCAGGTAGGGATTCCTCTACCTCACAGCCGCAGGCATAACTGGGGGCTCTGCTCAACTCCTCCCCAACCCTCACCCCTCCTCCCCAGAGGGATTCAGGAGCTATTTCTTAATAGTGGGAGGGGGTAAACGTGGCGCCCAGGGAAGTTGGCTGTCCGTCTGTTGGAGTCACTGACTCACAGTCACAGGACTGAGGCTGGGGGGGAGGGGGGAGAGAGAGGCATCACTGGAGGCTTTAATAAATGGTTTCCTCTTCAGGTCCCCTCTAGTAAACCCCACCCTGAGACGACTGAAGGAAGCGGTCACAGGGGTGAGGTTATCACAAGTGCTGACACAGTCCCAAACCTAGCTACTTTGTCCTCTGGGCTCCCAGGACTACCCCGTCTTGGGGAGGGGGCAAAGGAGCAGGAGAAGGCCAAGGTCATAGAGGAAGAAAGCTCAGTGTAAGAGTTAAAGGTGACTGAGCTGCCCCACACATGGTTGCCACAGAGAAACCAGATTAAAATGAAACCGCTGGGCCACCTCCAAAGGAAGCTGAAGTCCCAAAGCAGGGACATTTCTGCAGCCCCATGCAGCCAGCAGGGCAGCTAAAAATCAACAGGGCTGTGTGCCCTTTACTTGGTGGGCACTGCGGAGGTCTGGGGGGCCGCTGGCATGGATGCAAAATTCATCCGTCAAATCTTGTTTTCCCAGCACCAGCTGGCACAGATGGCCTTCTCTCCAACTTCCTCAGGCTTCCTGAGTCACTGCCCAGCCCTAGGACTGACAACACCCTGGCCCTGCTCCCCCATCCACCCTTGGCAAGAAGGGAAGAGAAGAACCCTGCAGAGATCTGATGTCCTGCTCCCAGATGCAGCTCCATACTCAGTCCAAGCCTCGAGATGGGGTGACCTGCCTGAGTGGGAGCCCCTCTCCCGGCCTGCACTCCCTCCCACCTCTGGGAGAGAAAGGTAGTCACAGTCCCTGCTCTCATATATTTGTCTTTGGCTGGGTTCCCCTCACCTCCCCAAAGGCCAAGCAAGGTCCCATTCAGCAGGCCGGTAAGGAGTTGGCGAGAAATGATGTCCCTGGTCAGCCTGGCCTCCCCTTTGGTATTTTTGCAGCTGGAGATTATTATCCATAAGCAAACTCCTTTGTTATACAACCCCCCTCCACACACACATTATTTTCCTCTCTCCTAAAGTTCAGATTCCTCTGCCTCCCCCCATCCCCAGCAGCCACAGGCCACCACTCCAAAGCGATGCAGAGAGGAAGTCATACTGGGATTATCATTCCTCACTGTCCATGAGCAGTCCCTGGGGCACTGGCCTGGGTCCTATAGCTTGGGGTTCAGGTGGAGCCCTGGGCTTGTGTCTACAGGAGCTGAGTATTCCTGCTCCATAAACCCAGATGGTGATAGCTGGGCATGGTGACAAACATTTGTATACGATCCCAGCACTTAGGAGGAGGGAAAAGACGGTCAGGAGTTTAAGGCTAGCTTAAACTTACTTAATGAGTTCCAAGGCCAGTAGGGGTGAAGGAGACTCTGTCTCAAAAAATCAACCAGGGGCTGGAGAGATGGCTTGGTGCTTAAACACTTGCCACTCATCCGGAAACCCTAGGTGTGGCTTCCATCACCTAGATCAGGTGGCTCACAACCACCTACACCTCCAGGTCATCTGCATACACGATGCATATAAACTCACACAGGCACACATAGAGACACCTAAGTGAAAAATGAACAAAGAAATCTGAAACAAACAACTAACACCCACCCAACCAAACTAAACTAACAATATAGCAAAACCACCTGACGGGGAGAGGTTGCCTTCCCAGGGCTGACCTGTCCCAGAACAACTCCTGCCCTCCAGGAGGAGGAGGGATCCTGTGCTGAGGGAGGAGTTTGGTGGGGGTCTAGGGAAGGGAGGTTAGGACTTGAGAAGGCTGAATGAGTCAGGAAGGAAGACCACAGCCCGATTGTGTCATCGAAAGGGACTTTCGGTTCCAGGGCCTAGAATAGAGCTGCATTTACAAGTGCTTAGCTCCTCTGCAGCCCCAGCCCGAGGCTCAGCACACACAATCCAGTTCTTCTCAATGTCTCCATCATCCACAGTACTCAAGAGGTATTTCTTAAGTAGTGGCTCCATTACGAGAAACACAGCCCCCAGCAGACCCCAAGAAGACACTAGTTTAAGTTACTTTCTGTAAAATAAGGGAATCTGGGTGCAGGAAAGAGATTTTTATATCTTCAGAAAATAGCTCCAGACACATCCACACACCCAAAGATCACAGAGCACGCACCAAGTCCCTCAGTGATGAAAGAATCCTATATACTGGGTTCTGGTCCTTATTCTAATACGTTCGACCCTGGTTAAAGCTCTGCTCCGCCCTAGGTTCTGATGGGCTCTGAATACTGGTCTGAATTCCGGTTCTGTCACCTCCCAACTGGAACTATAGGCAAGTTAGTCAATATTGTTTCTCATCAGTAAACTGGGATGGTCTATTCAGGACAAGCACTCCATCCCTACCACATTCCACCCCTACCACACTCGACCCCTGCCACACTCGATCCCTACACATTCCATCCCTACCACACTCCACCCCTACCACACTCCACCCCTACCACACTCCATCCCTACCACACTCCATCCTTGCACACTCCATCCCTACCACACTCCACCCCTGCACACTCCATCCCTACCACACTCCACCCCTGCACACTCCACCCCTGCACACTCCATCCCTACCACACTCCATCCCTGCACACTCCACCCCTGCACACTCCACCCCTGCACACTCCACCCCTGCACACTCCATCCGTACCACACTCCACCCCTACCAAGCTCCACCCCTGCACACTCCACCCCTGCACACTCCATCCCTGCGCACTCCATCCCTGCACACTCCATCCCTGCACACTCCACCCCTGCGTTATAATCATCCACACCACCCTCTTCCCTAACCCAGTCATTCCCATGGGCTCCATCAACCTAGGGCCTCCTGACTAAAGGTGGGTACTGGGATGGGGAGGGTATATGTGCAATAACTGTTGCTCTGATGGGGGGAGGGTACCCGGCAACTACAGCTCTCTTTCCACATCAGCTCTAAGGGGAGACTGAGACTGCCCCCCAGAGTGGCTGCCTTGACAGGAAGTTCTCCTTACATGGAGGAACTTCCTCTATAGGAAGAAGCTTCGCCTACACAAAGGAGCTCTCTGTGCTGGACGGAATTTAACCAACTTTAAGTACCTTTCCCTACTACAGTGCCCAGTGACCCCAGGAACCCCCTCATCATGACTTCCAGGTGACCGCAGATGCAGGAGAGCAGGCACTATCCTTACATTTCCCCCCCGGGTGCCAGACACACACGTATTGATTGGTTTAACAAGTATTTACTGAATACCAAGGCTTTGCTCTGAATACCTAGAGCCGGGACATTCTTTCCCTTCCCTTCTGCAGCCTTGGAATATCCCAGGACATTGGCAGAGGATGGTTTGCAATCCCACTCAGGGATCTGGCCAGGGAGGCAGGGCTGGCAGGTTTTACTAAATAACATGGCCTCATGTTCCTGTTTGCTACCAAATCCTGACTTCAGCTCTTGCTTGTTCCACCAGCAAGTCCAGAACTCAATCGTAACTTATCCCCTGGAGCGTCCTTTCCTACCCCTGCTTGGATCCCGTGGATGAAATGCCTGGATTCTGCTCTGCGTGACTTAGGGTCTCTGCATGATTGAGAAATTCTCCCTGGGCTCTGAAATGTCTGTCTTGCTTAAGTTACTTCCTTTGGCTTGAAAACAGGGAGGACAGAGCTGGGGGTAGGCTGGCTAGGAAGGCAACTTCAAGGAGACAGCGGGGGAGGAGAAGGCGAGACTGGATCCAGGCCCAGAGACACAGGGCTGGTGCTGGCCAGGGAAGGAGGAGCAAAAAGGGGCTGAAGGGAACGAGAAGCTGGAGAGCCAGGATGGGGGTGGCAGAGGACAGGGTGGCTAGACCTCCCCATATCACAACACCCTGTGGGAGTCAGAAAGGCCAAAAGGAGGGAATGCCTTCCCGTATAAACTCTGGAAATGTTCCATTTGTNTTTAAGATAGGATCTCATTCTTAGCTCACGCTGGCCTGGGATGTACTAATAAGTCTCCTTCCTACCTTTGCCTCCCAAGTGTTGGGACTGCAGTTATGAGCCATGATGCTCAGTTTCTGAAGAATTCTGTAGCAGCACGGAATGGAGAAGGGGTGGGTGTTCCACACGGTAAGGACACAACCCCCCAACTCCCCTTTCAGCCCATCACAGACCCAGGGGTGGGGGTTGCTGTCTGTCTATTTCCCTTCCCTCCAGAAAAACCACTACTCCACTTCCTACTGTAATTGTTTCCCACCAA
>LOJH01006612.1:7150-22423 GCA_001685095.1 Ellobius talpinus
GAGAGAGAGAGAGAGAGAGAGACTAAAGATGTCTGCCACAATAGTTAGGAGATGTCAGCTTTGTGGCACAGCAGCCTTCTTTGCCTTCTCTGAATTCACGTGTGGATGGAAGCCTTTGGTCACAGCCGAGTTCCGGGAATGCATCTTCCTTATCCACACATGGAGACTCAGAATTCTAGAGTTAATGCTTTCACATTAAGAAACAAACACTGAGTGCCAGATATCACAACTGGCCAGAGATCAGCAAACTCTTCCAGTTGTTCTCCACAGGATCCCAAGTGACAGAAGCTGACAGCTCATCAATCAAGGACCATAATGTGTCCCTCGAGCCCCTTCATCACCGTTATTATTTTCTCTTCTTTAACTGAGCTAGGCTTGAGACTGTGGAGTACAAATCCAGGCTTGATCAATTGGGAGAGGGGGATGAAGCTGGAGTGGGAGGTCCTTACCTGACTGAATCCACATCTGCTGCAAATCTAAGTAATTGATGATCAGACTCAATAAAGATTGAGTCAGACACAATTCTTTAGGGACTAAGGGGTTAAGTGGCAAATGATAATTTGAAATTAGCCCGGGGTACAAGAAACAGATCAATGCCTTGCAATTCGGCCTACCTTTCCAAAATAGTGTCCCAGCTGGGAAGCCACACCTTCGCTTATCTCTCTTGCCCCTTAGATTTAGTCACACAGAGGTAATCCAGAATGTACTCTCCCTTTGTTTAGCATGCAGCTTTCTTTCTACACGTTCCCCACTGGGACGTCTTTCCAGGCATTTGTGTTCTTGAGAGTCGTCACTGAATTCTCCGAGGCAAGGCCTCCCGTAAGCCATTTGCAAACTACACATACATGGATTATCATTTTACTAGAATTCTAAAAGACTTGACTTGTTCCAGACGCCAACGATACTTTCCCTGATGTTCATTGAAGGGGCGCTGCCCCATACCACAAGAACATTAGTGTTCACCCTTTGTTTTAAATAGTCGTTTTAAAAACTTGCCTGGTACTTGAATTCCTCCAGCTCTTCTCAGTCGCCCAATGCATTGAGCTCTCCAGAGCAGCCATTAGGTCTTCTGGTATTACATGTGGTATGAAAACCAACTAGGATGTATCTCTTGGTTCCTGTTTAACTTCACTGTCCAGTGACTTAAATTCCTCTACTGTCAGTCAGTCACATAGGGTCTTGCCTGACCCAAATGAGGCACTAATCCAGGGATTCTACCTGGGGTCTTATCTTACCTGGCTCTGGAATTACTGGCTATTGGACACAGTTGGAACAATTTCTGTTGAACAGGCATTTGTAGAAGACTTTTTGGATGAAAAGTCAAGATCGATACTAGACTTAAGATGATAAACACTGGCTCCTGCCTTACACAGGTTAACTATGTAGGGCACGGCTCTCTATTATTATTACCTCTGAGATACCAGTCACTCATTTTTAATTTTCCTTTGGTCTTAGCTTCCCCTCTTCTGGGCCCAAATTTTGGAACTTTTGGTTGCCGATTACAGATCACTCCCGGAGAATTTCCTTTGGCTCTTCTGTCCCTTCCTGCTGCTCAAGCCTGCAAGTACCCTGACTGACGAGAAGCCTCCTGTGGAAGAAGCACGGAATGAAAAGGCTGTCTCCAGCGTCTCTTACAACTCAGATCAGGAAGGCTTGTCTTTCTCAGCGCTGTAGATTCTCATCAGTTCTATTTTCCTCAAAACATAGGATAGAAGTGGTATCACAGGAATATCAGATTTTTAATGCAAAATAAGGCAGAATATTTTTAACTTTTAGTTTAGCTTTTGTTCTATGTGTGTGTGTATGTGTGTGTGTATGTATGTGTGTGTGTATGTGAACATGTCTTCAACATGTGGAGGTGAGGACAGCCTATGGAAGTCCATTTTTTTTTCTACCATGTTGGTCCTAGGATGAAACTCAGGTCATGAGGCTTATCTGCAAGTGCCTTCACCCACTGGGCCATTTTGCCAGCTCTTTTTCCTTATTTTTCAAACATCAAGGACAAAGGTAGAGTAAGTAGTTTCCCTCCAAACCATTTTCTCATCAATTTAATTTAGTAAGTTATTTAAAACATAAAACTATTTCTAACATCGTTTCCTGGCCCATCTTACGGAAAGCACATATTCAAAAGCACCTCCTTCCCCAATTCTGTCCCGCGCCCTGGACTCATTCATTCATTCATTCATATGATGTATATGTGAGTCCCAACAATAGAGAAACATAAGGATTAATGACAAGGACGTCCTTGTCCATGGCTAGTATATGCTGCAACTTGTAGAGTTATTCAATTAATGAAAGTGTTATTTAGTCAAAATATAAGAAAACTTTAGGTAGACACTATTCTTATACTAATCAAGCTTTACCAACTATTCCCAAATGCCAAAACACATCGGACCGCACCCTGTTTCTCTTAATTTTATTCAATAAGGTTCACTTAGCACAAACACAGTAGACAGACATTGTACATCTTTTCTTTCTTGTAGAGTAGGCCAGGAGTAACCAGATTCAATAATATCAAAAAGTGTGAGCCTTCCCCCAGTTCCTTCTCCCTCATAGACAACCTGTTCTTGCCATGATCACCTGCTACCTGAGCTTGTGAGTAGTTTGCTTTGGGCACTGTATGTCTCTAGGCTTCACCCAGGACAATACCGCTTGTCGACTTGTCATTCTGAGTGGCCTCTGCATCCACAGGAATGGATTGCGACCATGTTATACTGATAACATGGCATTGGCGTCACATGGATGCCCATCCAACCCTGTTCTTACACAGTTGTTCCGACACCTAGTCCTGCTGTATCACCATACTACACAACTCTAACCAATTGAGGTTTATATGAGCATTCATTTAGCATCTGTCCCTACTCCAGATTTTAGTCTGAAAAAGATCAAATAGATGGGTTCTTGCCACCATCTCAGGATATAAGTCAGTTCCTTTCGCAGTGCAAATGCTCAGAAGTACTGGTTTAATGAGTGAATGAGGTCATCAATTAACTTGTATCTCTGAATCTTCTGGTCTTCATTTCCTGTTATATCCAGCTTGAATTCCATGGTTCATGAATTTGGATTTCTGTACTGTTCTCTATTCCTTGCCCTTTGCTCTGTAGACATGAAGCTATTCACCTACCCTGGGCCCATGGCTACTGTGCAACTATACTGCTGCCAGAGACAATTGGAAGATGGGACATATTGGTTCTGTCCAAAATATCTTTCTTTCAACTCTGCTCAGCGCTCTCTTTTACTGTAGCCATCTCTTAATTTTCCATAAAAACCTAAACTCCAATTATCTAACCCCCGAGTGCCCTGTCCTGCCCTCATTTTCAGCAACTGACCTTACCCCTTCTTATATGGAGAAAGACAAAAGTCAGCAGATAAGAGTTTCTTACATGTGACCTCAAACCCTGCCAGCTCAGTGTGTCTGCTTGTATATCCACACACTGAAGTCTGGCCTCTACTTCTTTAAAACCCTCTCCCTCCTGCGAGGTCCATCTCTGCCTTCCTGAACTTCAGCAACATTTAAGTCATTTTTCATGAAGTCAGTCCTCAGTAGACTAAGGTCAGAAGGGAGCATCAAAAGGAGGGTGAAAAGTCATGAAGATCTCAAAGCTTTCAATTACAAGAGCAGCCTGCTGACAGTCTTGAGAAAGGTGTTTTCTATGTAGTCTAGGTAGCCTTCTAGCTCTGAGAGCTGAGACTGGAGGCGTGTGTCCCGACTTGGGGCTAGTTCCTTCTTTATTCAGTCATTCAGTGACAGATAGAGCTGGACTTACTAACGTGCATCTTCTTCACCACAGAGATGACTGCTCAGGGTAAGGCCTGCCATTCCTGGGGTCTGCAGGATCCAAAACTCCAGACACGGGGGTTTTGTTGAGCACATTTTCTGTTTCATTTCTTTTCCTGGCCCAAGCTCTACAGTTAGTTTTGTGATGTTTGTTTCAGCCTCCCAAACGTAACAGCAGTGTGGATGGAAACTTCTGACAAGAGTCTGGCTGTACTGTGCTTCCTGAGAGGGGTCTCTGTCCTGGAGGACTTACCCTTAATTCTCCATGCTTAGGCTCTATTTTAAAATCAAATTTCCACTAAATCTGGAAGGATTCAGAATAAACCATTCTTTATTTCCCAAGCTGGCTGCATCTCAGAGTGGGTATCTGAACTTTGTCATACTGCTACAGTTCGTAGATAACTCTCAGGGGAAGGATTTTGACGCTCCTAAGAAAGGTAACTCAGGCAGGAGGACAAGGTGCCTGCCAGATATCGCTAGGCAGCTTGTCAGTTGTTGTGCCCCAGTTGGAAGATGGAGGTGGTGTATCACCAACAGACAGCGCAGGGGGCATCTGTCTGAAAATGGTTTCCCTCCTGGCTGCCTCGCCAGCTTCTGCTTATACAATGCAGGCAGCTTGGGGGAGCCATATTGTCCCTATAAGCTCATAACACATGGACAAATGATTAAAAACACATGGAAAACAGTTCCGCAGCTAAGCTGCAATTCAGATGGGACGGAAAATCAACTTGCAAAGCTTTCAGCTGACTCAGGGCCAAGTGTAGGACAGAATGCAGAAGGAGTTGCCAAAAGAAAGTTGTGTATGTGTGTGTGGGGGGGTGCAAATCATGGATCAGAAACCTAAAACAATGACGCCTTGTATTGACAGCCCTTCTCCGAGGCTCCCCAAGAGCAGGCACCAGAATCAACTCTTTGAAAATATTAAAACCTTTATTTCATGAAAGGTTTTGGACAGATTTATATTTTCTACCCTCTATAAATAAAAGTTGGCTTTACTATCTTGGCAATACCTATGCAGAAACATAATCTTAAGTATCTGTAACATAAATATTAAAATATTACACATACTACTACCTCTAGGTGTGGAAATTAAGTAACAAGATGGTAGGAGACAAATTGTTAAAAAAAAAAACAAAACAAAACCAGTGATAATAAAATGGAAAAATAGAGCAACCTCCTGGCCAGGGTTTGCTTTATGCTGCTTGTCTGAGCCTGGGCCCAGGTTGACCATAAACTCAGGAAGGCTAAGACACATTTACACAAAGTTCAGCTTAACTTAATGCAAAATGCTAAGAAGGCTTATTGTATTTGTTCACTCAAATGACCTGGATTCTGCTGGGTAGGAAAGCAATGGGCAAAGGTATTTACTGGGAGACTCCCCTGCTGCCCTTCCTGTTAATTAGCTTCTCCCCCGAATCCTTCCTCACTCCCACACAGGCCCAGCCACTGCTCTTCCCATGTCTCACCCCATTTAGATGATTATTGATTTGATGCAGGATCTATAAATACATCCTTTCCCATACATGCAACAAATGTATGTTTAAATGCTAAATGCCAAAGGAAATTACAAACTGTGGCTCTAGAAGCCATGCTCGGGAAATAGCTAACACCCAAGTTCAGCCCATTAGCACAGCAAACACTCCTGTCAGGTGAGACATCTTCCCTTCATTTAGTTCTTATTAGAATGGGATTTGTGCATCACAGTTCTTATCTAAAAGCAAAGCATCCTGGGACTTTCAAACAGGACTTTCTTAGTCATCTGGACGTCTCCTAAAAACAGTTCCACACTGAACACAAATGCCTTAACACATGGGAAAGTTATCACTTGTAATACAGAACCTTAAAACCCCAGTTCTCACCCACCCCCCCACTTCCTCCTCCTGGCTGCAGTTAGTCACTGGTGTGATTCTGAGAAGAATTATGCTAAGTGAAAGAGAAGGGCAAAAATAGGAGAGTGCAAATGTAGTCCCGTTATAGAAAACTCTAGAAGTTATAGCTGATCTGCAGTGACAGAGAGTCCATCAGGTATTGAGATGGAGAAAGCAAACTGGCCATAGTAAGGGATTGAAAGGGAGCACAAGGAAAGTTTCGAGAGACGTGGATGCATTCACTTCTCAATTATAAGAAGTGACATAAACATATTATGCCAAATGATACATGTTAAGTGTAAGTTTATTATCTGACAATTATATACAGTGTCAACAAAGTTTCTTAAAGGAAAAAGAACTGTACGTGGTGGTGACACATACCTGTAATCAGAGCACTTGAGAGGCCGAGCAGGAGGATGGAGAGTTCAAGGTCACCCTTGGGTACACAATGAATTCTAGACAAGTTTGGGCTACATAAGACCTTTTCTTAAAACACACACATGCACGCACGCACGCACGCACACACACACACACACAAAGTTCCCTCATAAATATAGACAAAAGTGTCTGAAAAAAACTCTTACCCATTCAAATCCAAGAGCATATGCGAGTGGATAATCCATCTCAACCAAGACACTACTGAGGCAGTGAAAGGACAGCCCGGGATTGAAAGAAAGCATTTTATTATTCAGAGTAAAACTCAAGCAGAAAAATTTTTAATAGGGCAGATAACTGAACAGGTATCTAGATGGCAATACACACATGAAAATATGACCATGACCACTAGTTACCAGGAAAATGCCAGTTCAGCCCATGGTGTGGGAGGAAGAGATGGGCACAGTAAGTGCTGGTGAGCCTGTGGTGGGGGTGAAACCCTTGGGTTCTTCTGGTGAGAATGGAAAGAGGAACATACACTGCATGTTCCCTGACCCACCCTTGGGAGAAGAGAGTACCCGTGCATTCAGAGACTAACACGTGAGTTCGTAGCAGTTTCGTTTGTCACAGCCCCAACTCTAAACAGCCTACACATTCACCATTGTGTGCACAAGTGAACAAGCTATGTGGGTATCTCTACAAAAGAACAAAGCAAAAGAGCTTTGACATAACAAAGATCAGAAAATTTCAAACTAGCCATTGAGATACTTGAGTTGTAACACGATTTCTTTTGCTTGCTTTTGCTTTTTTTTAATTGAGCTTTAATAGTTTGTGTTTCAGAGACTTCGTCTATTTTGTTTCGATTACTGCATTTACGCTACTAAACTACGCATGATATTTCCCATTATTGCAAGAATGGCTGCAGACCTGAGTGCTGCACACCTCATTCCTGGTATTGGCAATCAGTGTCTTTCTTTCCTAATCAGTCTGCCTAGAACTTTACATATGCCTCTTTTTTCAAAGCATCATATTGACTTCACTGATATCATTTACTATTCTTTATTCTTTTCCTTGGAGTGCTGGGATGGAACCCAAGACCTTTCACATGCTAGAGTAGCCCTCAACAATGGAGCCTTTGGGGTTTTGAATCATGGTTTTACTATATAGCACAGAATTAGTCTTGAACTTGGAATTCTCCTGACTCTGCCTGTATACCCCTGACATTACTCAGTGTTTTAGCATGACATTTGTTAATTCCCTCCTTTGGCCTCTTCCTTGTCCACTTCTCTTTTTTTGAGACAGGGTCTCACTATGTAATCCTTCCTGACCTGGAACTTGCTATGTAGATTAGGTTGGCCTTGAAATCACAAAGATTTGGCTGTCTATGCCTCCCAAGTCCTGGCCTGTTACTTCTTTTGAAGGTAGAAAGGGGTTATTAAGTGAAGATCTAGCTACTTTTTAATATAAGGTCTTACTATTATAAAATTTCCCCTGAGCACTGCCTTAATGGCACCCCACAAATGCTGATATATTTTCATTTTTTTCCAGATCAAAATACTTTTAATTTTTTATTTTATCCATAACATACACATTAAAGAAGTGGTGAGTTTTGTTACTGATTCCTAATTCAATTCCATTATACTCAGGGAATATACTATACTAGTCTTGAAAATATGCAGACACTTCATTTTTATGCACTAAAACCTTGTCTACCTTAGTAAATGTTCATATACACTTAAAGACCCATTCTGATACTTCTGGATGGTTCCAGAAATCTCGGCTCTGTTAATGCAGTTAGCCATATCCATGTTTCTACATCCTTGTTGATTCCCCCACTACTCATTCCATTAATTTTAAAGAAAGGAACATTGACATGTCTGTGACTATAGATTTATCCATTTCCCGCCTATCAGTTTTGGCTTTACATATTTTTAAACTTTCTTACCAAGTGCATGTATGTTTCAGGTCACAAGGCTCCCTTACTGATGGATCTCTTAGCATTATGAACTAATCTTCATTATCCTTGGCAATATTCCTTGCTCTAAAATTTATGCTGTCTGACATTAGTATAGCCACTCCAATGCTGACTGGGCTTAGGATGGCATATCTTTTTCAACTCTTCTACTTTCCATGGATTTGAGTGTATTAAAAGTATGTTTCTTAAAGGGAGTATGAGGTCGGGTCTGAACATAGTTTTTCTATTCAGCAGGTTGAGCCAGGCCACCCTTCTGAAGGCCACAATGCAGGTGGAGGGGGAGGGAAGGCGCACAGGCAGCGCTTCTTGGAAAGTGTTGCAGGTACCACGAGGCCACTAATGGAACTGTTGGTTGATCTTTGTTCCTTTCTGTCTTAAGATAAACTGAATTTTATTACCTAGCAGAGTTTAGGGCCTATAAAAACTGTTCAAAATGAACAGTTACGCCTAAATTATGAGGATAGTATATTCATTTCCTGTGTGATCCTACTCTAAAGGCTTGTAAAATTAATTTCATGAAAATCATGGTGTTCTGGACATTACAGACAGCCAGACACACTCTGCTGTTGGTTCTTCGCCACGATTGATGGGGAGGAAAGAGAATATCAGTAAGGCAACCTTGCCAATTTAAAACAATGTCAAATTTCCTATTCCTAGCCCATGCACCAATGATACAAACAAGCAGACAGGATCTGAGCATCAGGCAATTAAATGGAAAGTGTATCTGGGTAAGCACACAGCAAATCCAACATCCCATTTCCAGCTCTTGAAAATGAATTTTATGTGGAGACTTTCATAGCACTTCAGCTTGGAATTCATCAGTTTAAGGTATTCTCTTCGGGGTTGGGGATGTAAGTTAGTGACAGAGTGTTTACCTAATGCTTGCTGGTTTTAATTTCCAGCACCTCAACAAATTATAAATCCTCACCTCAATAGTGTTTAGTGGATTCATGCGTTGTATAATCAGTACCACTACCTGATCCCAGAGTATTTCCATCCTCTCAGAGGAAATTCTATACCTATTACCAGTCAGTCTCAACCCTTCAAGTCCTCTGCCCTCTGGCCCACTTTGGGTTTATAGATTCGCCTATTTGGGAAATTTCATATAAATAGGATCATACAATATATGATTTAGGGTGTGTCTTTCATAATTTTTATAACACTATCAAAGACATTGTACTAGAATACAATAAAGCCAACTTAGTATTACTATTGGAAGAGATTCTGTCTACCATTTGTGTGTGTGTGTGTGTGTGAGAGAGAGAGAGAGAGAGAGAGAACATGCTCATAGAGGCCAGTATGTATGTGGGGGGGAAGAGTATGCACACAATGTGTGTGTGTATGTGTGTGTGTTTACACATATAAAGGCTAGAGGCCAGAGTTGTTCTCCAGTATTGTTGCTCAGGAGCTGTCCACCAGTGCCTCTTAACGGGACCTGGTCTTATTCTTTAGACTAGCCTGGCCAGAGAGTCCTAGAGACATTCCAGTCTCCGTCTCCCCAGTACTGGGATTACAAGCACAACCCCCCGACACACTCTGGCTTGTTACAAGGGTGGTGGTAAAGAACATAGGTCCTTCTGCTCATACAGCAAGCATGTTACTCGTTTATGTCTCCATCCTGCTGTCTGTCATTCCTAAGATGCCAGTCCTGGTGCTGATTTCACATTATGACTCCAGAGGATCTCAACGTTCTCTGTAAAGTGTGAGTAGCAGATAAGATGATATCAAAGATCTCGCTTTAATTTTTGTTCCTCCAAGAATCTATCTTAGAGACACAAACTGTCTATTGTTTAGGGGGAAGGTTAGAAAATGAATTAACTATATTCAAAAATCTTTGATTCTATCTCCTTAGTGGAGACATGAATTTGATCATACTGGTATTAATGATACTTGGCCTTGATTATAAGCTTAGAAAATGAGTACCCATTTCTTAATCTGAAGAAATATAACAGAAATGATCCTGAATAGTTTGCCTTTGAATGTGTTTCCCTCCTGGTCTGAAGAGAGATGCTATAGACACCAAGCTTCACTGCAACTTTCTCCCTGTTCAAAAACTCCCCGGGTAAACTGGGTGGTGGTGGCACACACCTTTAATCCCAGCACTTGGGAGGCAGAGACAGGCGTATCTCTGTGAGTTCGAGGTCAGCCTGGTCTATTAAGCAAGTTCCAGCAGAGCCAGGGCTACACAGAGAAACCTAGGCTTTAAAACTTCCAGAAATTTGCATATAAGCTCTGTGTTTTTCTTATTCCACTCACTACCATATCTCTTGATGCTTAAGACCATGCCAGGTATAGAGCTGATGCTGTATATTCGCTATCACTGAATAAATGCTATATGAACACACAGCAGTTAATAACAAACAGATAGTCTAACCAACAAAAAGGTACAGATGTGGGGAGGTTTCACACCCATCCGTTCTCTAAAAGGGGTAGGCTCATTAAGATATAAATTGATAGAGACACACACCTGGCATCCCAGCACTCAGGAGACTGAAGCAGGAGGGTCATGAGGTCAAGGCCAGCCTGGGCTACGTAGTGAGAGACTGTCTTGAAAAAGCAAATAAAGTGGCAGAAGTAAAACAATACCTGTGAGGCCCCATGGAAAAATGGAAAATGTGAGGAACTAAAGGTACGATATCTGAGAATTAGACACGTTTATTTCGTTAATTTTCACACAGCACTAGATACAGGACATTCAATATGCTACTTCATTACAGAAATTCATCAGCACCAGCTGATGGTTTAAATTACACAGAATCATAGTGGTTGTTAAAATGCAACATATTTGGGTTGTTTTAAAAATAGAAATACAAATAAATGTTACTCAGTTTGTTTTGACCTCTGCAGGGAAGGAGAGGAGATGCTTAACTCCAGAATTTAAGATTTGTTAAAATCTTAAAGTAAAATCTTAGTAAAAATATGCTCTGTATTCTTAAAAGATTAAGTTTCAGAAAGTTTTGAAAAGTTATATACCACTGAGCTACACGTATGTCTTTGCATGTAGGAAATTCCTGAGTGGGCATTCAAGCTAGAGGAAAAGGGCTGGGGACAGTCAGGTCACACCTCCTTAAGTCCTTCCTGGTTACTCCATCTCCAGCCATTCCTACTCAGCCCCAACAGTCACGCCATGCCCAGCATCTAAGCCTGCCTGAATTCGTATGTTCAGACCTGATTTCTCAATTTGGCAAAGCTTTTATGATCAGGAAAATTTCAAAATGGTCTATTCCTAATTGATTTTAAAAAAGCAAACAATTCTCTATGCTAACCATTTGCAATTACAGCCATACCATTTTCATGGCAGGAAAGTATAGTAAACTGGCCATACCAACCAGATTGAGCATGGTTGGCACAGTTTTCTGTTCCCAGCTTTAAATAGCATGTGCACCTTTAGAACGAATCCCTCACTCTGTGAACTGTGGGGTCCAACCTCTTCCCTTCGCCCCGAATCCCACCTCTGCATAGTACAGAAATCAATGGATCACAAGGAGCTTGGCTGGAGCCAGAGAGGAGGAAGGGTTTGGCCTGTTTTGGTTAAACACTAAAGGATCCTTATATTCCATGTATCTTTGCATTTTACTATCTACAGAGGACTCTAGACCTCTGAGGTACCAGCGCCCAACTCTGCAATTACATCTGGATTTCAGTAAGAGACAGAATGTCTGAGTCTGATCCTAACCTCTTTAGGTAAAATTTTCTATGAATTGAAACTTTGATAAATGAGCAGAAATGAAGCAAGCCTGTCATGTTTTATATCCAGAAACTGGAAAGACTTTCTTAAACCATTTTTAGTGTCTATAACACTAGAGATATTATTATTCTATTTAAAAAGTCTGCCCTAAAGCTCTAGTCTACATGAACACCTCATTTAATTCTAAAGTTACACTGGTGCTCGTATGACAGGCTATATTTGGCACAACCATATTTTTTAGTGATCATAAAAAAGAAACGTTTTAATAAACATTTCAAAAAGGACATTCTGACTTCTTATAATTAACCCCGGGCTCCAGAAGGGGTTGTTGAGAGAGTCACAGCATGGCTCATTGCTACAAAAACATTTCTCTCAACTGAGTTTATAAATTAATAAGGTCCCTTCTATTAGAGAACCTAGTTAGCAGAGCATCTTTGCAAATATTACAGATTTAAAAGCGCAAAGGCACATCAAAATCTTTTCCAACACTGTGGGCTTCCAAAGGTTCTGGCTCCAGTATTGGTTTTCTTTGTTCATGAGCATAGTTCATGGGGATGCTTCTAAGGGAGGGGTATTTTTCTTCTGTGTGTCAACCAGTATGCATATTTACTCCTCATTCCAAGGGTCCTTTAAAAATATTAATCAGCATAGTAAATGGAGAGGGAGATAGTGCTATTTCAAAATTCACATGGCCTTGGAAGGCAGGGAAACCAATATTTAACAAAGGAATGGCGCAATGCCATGACTTCATTGGGACAGAGCATGTTTCTTGAGAGTATGGTTCACTCTTTCCAGTAGAGGCAGGCCCCTGCCTCCACCTCACTAGACCTGGGCAGTTGAGCATTCTCCTGAAAGGCTCTTCTATTCAAAAGAGGGCCCCCTTGTCTACCCACAGCCTCTAATTTTAAGTTTCGTATTAAAAGAGCTCAAAGATACAAACCAACCCTTGGCATTCAACCCTGGCTGACTGGAGATGCAGGGCTAGCTTCACTCGGACTCTGTGGTAGGAGCACCCGCAATACTGCTCTTTCTGGATGGACTCATTTGAGGTCTAGAAACAAAAGTATCTAAGGTCCATGTAAATCTGTACTGCCTGAGAGTTGGCATAGGAAAGAGTATGAATCTTCTAGAAGAAACAAATACTATAGCCGATAATACCGCAGTTGTTTATTTAGAAAAAATACTGAGATACATAAATTGTATCTCATCTTAAAAGACACACTCATCCATCTACTTTCCTGGGACTGTTGATCTAGCTTCCATGTTTACTTGACAGACTCACAAAGACACACCCAGCCAGCCACAAAAATGCATTTCTACTGAGCAGTATACATAGATCTTGTAATCCATAGGTGAGAAATCTCAGGTTACATTTGGAGTTTCCTTGAGCACACAAAATTGTGGACCTTGCCTTTACTACAGTTCTTTGATTGCCATTGTCCTCTCTTGTGAACCAAAACACAGTTCTTCCCAGGCTTTGGGTGCTGAGGGGGCCCTCTCTTCCAGTTGGTGAAAGCAACAGGTTCACCTCCAATCCACTCCCAGCGGCCAGTGCGTGCTTGGTTCTTCAGACCTAATGTGAGACAAGAAAACACGCCAAGTATTTTTATTACATTCAAACTTAGGTACCGTGGCGATCCTATTCCTTTTCTTCTATTCCCCTTTCAGTACTGGTATTGAATTTATGTCTTTACACATGCAAGGCAAGTGCTCTACCAGTGGGCTAGGTCTCCTACCCTACTCTGCTATTTTTCACTCTTTGAATGTGGTCTCATTAAGTTCCCCAGCTTGTCTTGAACACATGGTCTTCCTACCTCAGACCTCCAAAAATATCTGTAATTAGAGGTGTGTACCACCAAATTGCCTTAGTCTATAGTACTAAGCATAGTTATAAAAGTATGAGTCCCAGTTCTAGATCCAAAAGTAGGATTTGGGGATACAGCATGACACACTTAGGAGTATCGGGCTTTGGAGCCAAGCAGATTCTGTCCTCTTTGGGTAGGTTACTCATCCTTTCTGTCTTTTAGTTTTCTCGTCTAAAGAATGAGCATAATCACATTCTATGTAGTTTTGTTGAAGATGAAAGATGATGGCCCATGTAAAACTCTTACCGTAAACAAAGAATTCCAGGCAACTAAAGAATGCTGGGAATGGGAGAGACAGCCTTTCCAGGGAAGATGCCCTCGGCAGGTTATCTAACACCAATTAGTCAAACCTGAGTTCATACACACAAGTTAATGTTATACGGCCTGAGCAGGTGTATTTGTATATTCAAATTTACATCATTATGCAATTACATAATTATAATAATATATATAATTAAGGAAATAGAGGCCATGAATTTGAGAAAGAGCAGGTGGGGGAGAAGGAAGAATTGTGCAGTGGTTCTCAATCTTCCTAATGCTTGCCCCTTTAAGACATGTTCCTCATGTTGTGGTGACCCCAACCATTAAATTATTTCATTGCTATGTCATGACTGTACTTTTGATATTGTTATGAATTATATTGTAAACATCTGTTTTTTGATGGTCTTAGACAACCCCTGTGAAAAGGTCATTCAACTCCTAAAGGGTCACAACCCACTGTGTTAGAGGGGAGAAAGGGAAGGGAGAGATGATGTAATTATATTTTAATTTAAGATTTTTTTTAAAAAAAATTTTAACATATCTTAATGTCTACTTAATGGCAGCTGTTACTATTTTTGAATTTATGTTTACTTTTATGTGCATAAGTATTTTACCTACATGTAGGTCTGAGAATCACGCATGTGCAGTGCCAGAAGAAGGCATAAAGTCCTCTGGAAATGGAATTACAGAGAGTTGTGAGCTGCCATGTGGGTGCTGGGAACCAATCCCAGCTCCTCTGCAAGGCAGTCAGTGTTCTAAGCTGCTGAGCCATCTCTCCAGCCCCAGAAGCTACGATCGTCCCTGCCACCTACCCACAAAACACCTGTCCCCGGGAAACAGAGATTTTGCTTCCCATTATTCCTTCTTTCTGTTCTTTAAAAGCCTTTGTTGTCGTTTGAATAAAATGCCCCACCCCAGGCTCATAGGGACTGGCACTATTAGGAGGTGTGGCCTTGTTGGAGTAGGTGTAGCATTGTTGGAGGAAGTGTGTCACTGGGGGTAGGCTTTGAGGCCTCAGTTCAAGCCATGCCCAGTGTGGCATTCTCTCTTCCTGCTGCCTGCAGATCTAGATGGAGGACTCTCAGATTCTTCTCCAGCACTATGTCTGCCTGCACACTGCCTTGTCCCGCCATGATGAAAATGGACTAACGCTCTGAAACTGTAAGCCAGTACCAGTTAAATGATTTTCTTTATAAGAATTGCTGTGGTCACGGTGTCTCTTTAGAGCAATAGAAATCCTAAACTAACCTTCATTTTCATTCAGAAGATGTTTCATTCTGCTACAATTCCAATAAAAATCCGTTTTCCTCCCCTTGCCACTCTACTCCCACTGGAAATTTCTGAAAATTAGATTCTAATATTATAATAAGTATTCCAATATTAGATTCTAATATTATTAGATTCTAATATTCTACTAAGTATCTGTAACACTTAAGGAAGCATATCTCCTAATTCTCCTAATA
>LOJH01006612.1:22455-44612 GCA_001685095.1 Ellobius talpinus
TTCTACTAAGTATCTGTAACACTTAAGGAAGCATATCTCCTAATTCTCCTAATAGAAATTTTAAAAAGAAAAAGCACAAGAAAGAAACTCTGTGTAATTGCAACACAGCCTGAAATCTTGCCACTCAGACTTGGACCATGTCTTCCTCCAATGAAACACAGCCAGGAGCACCCTATCCTACCCTGGATTACCTCCTGGGATTATCGATCAGATAACATGTNNNNAGCACCCTATCCTACCCTGGATTACCTCCTGGGATTATCGATCAGATAACATGTGCCTCTGTGAACACAAAGCCTTAGAATCATTATGGATGCACAGACCACTCTTAGGCCATGTCTGAATCTGAACACCCAATGAAACTTGGGAAAATGAAAACCAAAGAGTAGCTTTATGACTGTTCCCCAAATACAATGCCTCTCAAAGGAGAAGAGGGAAGATTGACTCTGATGTGCCTTGAGAATTCTGCCTCTGAAGTAACTTGTAAAGATTTGTTGTAACTATCAAAATCAGAAGAAAATATTAAAAATCTGAAAATTCGAGGATTAAGATTCAAAGAACATATAATTGTTGATTAGTGGTAAATTATTTCCAAAGTTAGCATGCAACTCTATTTATACATACATATTCTACTTGCACATAAATTTCTTTTTTATTCTAAACTATTTCACATTTCAAAAAGCTATGCACCTGCTTTTTCACTTAGTACCTGGTCACAAATACAATGTAATATACGTCATCTATAACAAATGTTATATAATTGTTGAGTCAATTAATATATACATAAGTTTTGTTACAGCTTTACTAGCTAATGTAAGGGCAATAAATATTAACTGTGCCTTCACACAGGCATGCTATGATCTAATTTACTCCATTTCTAGACATTACTAAATTTTTAAACTTTATAAACACTATTGTATTGAATTTTTTATTTATCAGTCTAACCACATCCCTAGTTATATCTTTGAAATAGATGTACAAGAATGAAAGTAGTCCTCCAAAAAGCCAAAAAGCCTACAGTGTTTTTTTCTTGCTGCTGGGTATTGAACCCAGGGTCTTGTACGTGCTCAAACTATGCTCTGTTACTGGACCATACTCCTAGCCATGAGACGGTTTTAGCTGACTGACCAGCTAACTATTTCATGCCATCAGTGGAAGGGCGTAGCAGGTATTAGTTCCTTTGCTGTTTGTGTGCTTGCCCCCTGCTCAGCAAAATGCAGACACTTACCTATCCAGAAGGGCTTTCTTCCACTGATATCCCATAACCACTGCATATGCCTCCTGGAGAAGACGGTCACAAGGTTGCCCTGATGCCTGCACATACACAGATGAAAATAAGAATCTCAGCACATTGCTGCTCATATGATGTGCATAATAGAAATAAAAAGGAAATTAGTAAATACGCAGAAAATGCTTTCAATATTTTAGTACTCAGCTTAGCTCTGATTAGTTTGTGGGGTAAGGGGTGGGCAACACCAAGGGAAGTGTCATCATATTATATAGCTCTATTTACATCACAGTTCAAGGTAATTAGAACATTTCTTTGGGAATTAATAACTGCCTGCTTGTAAAGACTAATTAGATTATTTACTTAATATGAAAGTATCATAAAGATCATTATCCCCCTCCTCCTCCTTGGAGACAGGGTCTCATGTAATCCAGGCTAGCCCCAAACTCCACACATAGCCAAAGATAACTAAGCTTAAACTTCTGATCCTCTTACAGAATTTTTTTTCTAGCTGGTATAAATTTGATAGTCACCACTTAATTTGACCAGTATGGTATCCTAATTTTCTTCCCTGATAAAATGACTGGAAGTCTAAATTTTGAACTTGGCATGTTTACTCAAATAACCCAATAAACATGACCCTTCTGATAGCTCAGTGAAATGAGACTAGCTCCACTGTCAACCCTCATCCACTTTAGAGAGATGAGAGAAGCTCTTCCTGCCAGTGCACACCACTCTCCCTCAGAACAGACTTCTCCATGAAATCCACCGAAGCTAGCTGAGGGAATCCTGTAAGCAGCAGTCTATTACCTGAATTCCCCATAGAGCTTACTTAAAGCTTGTTAAGAAACACTCCAATAAAAGCTGGTAAGTTGTTTTCTTCTTGAAAAGAGAAGAAATGGGATCGAAGAAGAAGCGGTTCGTAACTAACATATGCACATAACCTATTATGGCGGCACGTTAAGTCCTGTAGAAATGCAGCTAATCCAACTCACAATACTTAAGGAGGAATTTAAAGTGTTAAGGACTAGTGAGATTGCCCGGAGGGTAATGCCATGCCTGATGACTTCAGGCTTGGGGTCTGCATCATGGAGGGAGGGACCTGACTGTCTTCCGAGCTGCGCTCTGACTTCCTTCCACACATGCATCACAGCGCTCAGGCACCAAATGCCCATAGATGAAGGAGGGCAAAATGTCGTTTAAAAAAAATAAGTCAAATGACAAGAAAATAAATCACAATGATTTCCTTGCCTGATACACATTTGTTGACACAAAGACAAGCGGAAAATAAAATAGCAACACATACAGAGTTAAATAACTGTGGAACTAAGCTTCGTTCATTTTGCCTAAGTCTTTCCAAAATTCAGTAACTATAATTTGTTTCTTAATGATTTTTCCTTCCATTAACATAGGATTTGCTGTTCTGTAATTCAACGGTGTCTTACAGGCCTCCTGAGATCTGTAAGACTGCTGGGGAGCTTCGAGCTGCTGGACTGGAGCTTTATGACTTGGTTTTGAACCCATTCTTTACTGCTGACTTGTGCCTGACAGTCACAGCCACTGCAATGAGACATCTCCTCATATCCAGTGTGGTCATTCTTTGTGCTCTGGGCTCAAGACACACAGTATTCAGCTTGTGCTAGATAGACTTGGGCTATTCCATCACTGTGGAGTGCTGGACTAAGTAAGAATGGGAGAGGCAGGCAGGATCCACTTCCCACTTGGCACCTCTGTCTCCTACCTGGTAATTTTCTTACCGAATGTCGCTAACCTCACAGCCATCAATGGGATGGATGTAGGTTTATCTCTGGATGCCTAGCATCTCCTCTGCTTGAAAAAATCGGAAGCTATCTTTAAAGCAGACTTTGCAAAAATGCATTTCAGTTGCCTAAATACAGTTCTAGTTTTCTGTTTAACTCTCCAAAAAATGAGAAGTTCCCCTACAAAAACAAAGGACAGGCAGAAAAAAATAGTTATGTCTCACCTATGCAAAATATTAAAGCCACAATTCACAAAACAAATGTTTTGGCATGTGTATAGTGGCTTTAAGGGAAAATAAATAAATAAATAAATACATAAATAAATAAATAACATTTTCCTGTTCATTAATATGGTAGATACTGTCTGTGTTAGAAAATATGGTAGATACTGTCTGTGTAGACATGTGTGCTTGTAGATATAAGATTTATATAGGTAACACATATAAGTAAAAACCCTTCAGAAACTCTAAAATGGAAAGGATTCAAAGTCCAGGAGTAGAAAGAGAGGCTTTACTTTTTCTGGCTATAAAAAGAAACATCTACTTCTTCAAAAGATTTTGCATAAGTACGGAAATTTCAGGGCACCTCTTTAAGGACAGGCCAGCAGGGGTTCCAGACGCTCCTGTGGGACAGGGAAATGGCATCATAGATAATGATCTATAATAATAGAATTACCAAATGTACAATGACTGCCTTAGGAAATGAGCAGATGAGATTACAATATGTAAATTCAAGAAATGCCTAATCTAGCAGTCTGGCTCCTTTGGGTTAGAAAAATAATAAAACGCCACTAGAGAGGCAAAGAGATGGGAGATAAAGATTGCGCTGAGTTAGTAATCTGATTAGGGCCAAGGGATAACATACAATTTACTGTTCTCATTGGAACACAGACATTGTAAATGCCCCTCTGGAAATTAAAAAAAAAATGTCAGACACATACCAGGGAGAGACCAAGGAAACCGCACAGTATAAAATGACGGTCCCTCAAGCCCAATCAAAACGCATTCTGTTTGTGTACTAGTCTAACAGTAGAATCTAAAGCCATTTTCTAAACTAGCCAATGATAAAGTAAAGCTTCAGGTGACAAAATGTAAATGTGTGACTTTAACTTAACAAAAGTGACTGATGGTCCCTAGAGAAATATCCAGTTTCAAGCCAGCAAGGCTGGTGAACAGAGCAAAAGGACTCAGAAAGTATGGGGTGAAGGAGGCAGAAGGCCCAGGCAGAGACTAGAGCTGAAGGGCAGATGGGTTCAGAGACAGCTTGGCTGAAGAAGGGCCTTACTACCCCCAAATGTTCCTCCTGAAATCATATAACTTGTTCAAATCCCCAGTGGCCTTTTTAAAAGTGGCTGAAACCAATGTACATCTCTAATCATTTTCCTTGTCTTTCTGAAATCAAACACTTGCTAAAGTACCACGCAAATGCAATCAAATAAAATGTGTAGCATTTGAACTACCATTGGAAGTGTAGAGGCTTTCAGTGTTATCTGAATGTCACATTACCTTACCTGCCCTCAAATACCATCAGACGGTATTTGATAAGCTGTTTAGTTTCCCAGTCAATAAGATAATATGCAACTTGACTTCATTTTATTGCTAGTTAGTTACTTTCTTAAAATATGTTCCTAAAACTATTCCCTAAGACCAGAGTGTACTAAATAACTTGGAAATAATTTGGACAACGGTGGTTCTAACTTGGAAATAATTTGGACAACGGTGATTCTACTTATGAAATCGTGTTTGAGCTTATAGTGCGATCACTCTGACTCCCTTGAGCCACCAGGGAAGACAGACATTTTTCAGGACAAAAATCTTTCATTTACATATTCCTGAATGTCAATCATGTTCTGCTATATGTAATCAACAGATAGTACTGGAAACATATTTACAGCCCGAGGAATTCTTAATTTGACTTATAGTAAAATATGAACTCAGTAAGTGCTAAATACAGGCACTTAAATTCTGAATAGAGCTTTATGAGAAAGAGATTTGGAAAAGGAATGATCTGAAGTCTGTACAACATTACCAACGTAAAACATATTTGCTGTGTAACGACAATTGTACTGAGCTATGCTGCCTAGTCCCTAAGGAATAAGGAATTATTTAGGTGTTGGTCTGCATGACCAGTGCTAACGACAGTTTTTGAGGTGTGGTCTAGTCTAGACTCAACTTAATTCCACTACAAAAAGTTAAAGCATGAATCTATAAATTCAAAACTTGATTACACTTTGGTTTTCCCCCAAAGGGTTAGTTGGATTCCGTTTTAAAGTTTTATTTCTTTGCTGTGAGAGATTCAAGACTTTAAAATACATGATTGGGAAGGCTTATGTTAGATTTGCCTAACACAGAGCTAAAATAGACACACTTGTCAATGCATATGTGGTGAGAAAGCCCCTGCACTTTGGCGTTCTCTCAGGGAGTGTAATGGAAAAGTCCTTCTCTTTCCTTGCCTAGATGACAAAGAGCAATTGATTTTGCTTCTTTAAATCTGTCTTAAAATCTGTAAATTGTGGGTATTGATACTGGCTCTCCTTGCAGAAGTTACGTATGTGACAGAATTTCGTAAATGACCACGTACAATACGACAGTCAGGTGGCATTGACAAGGCAGCTCACAGAACTGGGTCAGGCTAGCCTGGGTCAGGGTGATGATGCTTAACACTGAATTGCAGGTGAAGTCTTAGGTTAAGTGCCTGGGAAAGTAGACAGGACTCTTAAGTTAATTTCAGCCTTGTGTTTATGATGAACATGAGTAAACCAGACAGTATTAACAGAACTATGAAGCAACTCTGTAACTAGTAGGCTATTAATCATTAAAAGCTGGCTGCAATAAAAATACAAATTTTTAAAAGGTATTGGGAGACTGACCCAGGGTGACCAACGGGAAGGCTGTATGTTATAAAAAAGGATTTGTGACGCTAAGAAATTAGAAGATCATGATTTCAGAATCAAGAATAGATATTCAAATAAGTAAAACACCTGCCTACTTCACACCAACATCTTTATACGGATGCAAAGACAGTTCCCAGTGCATGTTACCTTTTTCCTCAATGTATGAACAATCCATTATATATATATATCCATGGGATATAGCTCAGTAGTAGAACATGTGACCCGAATTTATCAAGCCCCTTGGTTTCCCCTCCAACACACATACACACATAACCGTGGGTGTACGGGAGGCAACACAGTCACTGAAATCACTTCTGCACAAATGTGAAGACCTGAGTTCAGATTCCCAGGGTCTGAATACAAGCTGAGCATGGTGGCGTGTGCCTCTAATCCCAGTGCTAGGAAGACCAAGAGACAGGTGGGTCCTTGGCATCTCCTGGCCAGCAACTCTGAGTGAATCAGAGACCGCTGGGTTCAGTGACAGATCGTATCTAAAAAAACTAAGATAGTGGCTGAGGAAGAAACCTAACTTTGACTTCTACCCTCCAGAGGCATACCCAAGCATGCCCTCACCACACCCCAGCAAATAAAGAAATTAATTTTTAAAAGTAACCCCAAAAGCTTACTGAGAAGTGGCTTACTGGGGACTTGCTGCATCCTTTGGCAAGCACTGGAAGGAAATGACTAAAGTCACAGGTCAGGCTCTGTGGTTGAGAGCTAGCCACAGTTTCGTGGAGATTTAAAGCAGCTTCCAGGTTTGATCTTGGGAAATTCCTATTCTGTTTGTCTACATTTTACCAAAAGACCCCTACACCATGACCTTGACAACCCAGACAGCAGGGTACATCCACCACCCTCACTTCTGCCAGTAAGATCCATGCCCCTCTCCATTTGGTAGCATCTTTCTCCTGGTTAGCCAGGAGAGCTTCCAGGTTGACACCCCAGCTCTCTCAAGGAGTGACAGAGCAAGACACCATCCCCTAGAGAAACTTCAAATAGATGTAGGATACCTGGTTGTTTTAATGAAAGGATGTCTAACTTATTCTTCAGCATGTAGCATGTAGCAACATATAGAGCTAACTAATTTTTAAGAGTTAAATGTCTGGCTTTATATTCTATTACCAACTTACCAACACATCCCCCAGGCACTGATTAATCTCTATCACGACTCTATTTACAGTTAAAATATAAAATACACCAGTAACAAAAAATATGGTTGACTCTCTCAGGTTTTAAATACTTTACTAGCTTAAAAAAAATCTAGAAGGAAGGTTGGGTGTGGTGGCACAGCCCCTTAATCTCCGGTATTCAGGAAGCTGAGGCAGGACAGTTGAGCCCATGATTTAGAGGTCAGCCTGGGAAACACAGTGATATTTCGTCTCAAAAACAAAACAGAAAACACAAGTAGGTAAGTACACAGATAAGCAGAGATCTTTATTTAATTTGACTGACTTTGACACAGGTATTACATCCACATAACAGCTATGCAGACAAAGACGAAAATTTTCCGTTCCTTGCACTGGAAAAGTTCTTGGTGTTGTTTCTTATCCTTTCACCGTCTGTGAAAACCTTTTGTTACTGAAGCTGACTAGATTAGATTCTCCTACACGTGTACATGGGATCACAGAATGTGTATCCTACTGTGTAAGGCTGTATAAACATTCGGTATCTTATTTATCCATAATGTACCTACATTGTTGGAGGTTTCAGAGATCCAGTCATAATGTATATAAGTGTATTATCTCAGTGATGGAGAAAAGAGCTAGTACTTTCGTAAATCAATAACAAAATTGACCCAAATTATTATCACTATGAATAAACATAAAATTATTTTGTATTTTCTAGCATATATTTTAATCTCTTGAAGAAGTAGCTGGGTATAGAATTGCTAAGTCACAGGGAACATAACCTTGTTTTAAAAACTGCCAGACAATGCCACAAAGTGGATGTGCCCTTGTGTGGTTCCACATGTAACAACCCAGGAGAGTTTTCTTTGCTTGACGCCCTTATCGACACTGGTCTTCTCATTTTGTGATTGTTTTTAATCTTTTAGTGACTAGTGACTGTAAAGTGTTTTCATCTCCTCCTACCTTGTCTCTAACGACGCTGACGATCTTTTTCACTACTGAGGAACCTACTGCTTATGCTTTTCTTGTGAGGTCTCCATTTATAAAAGTGTGTTTTAGTCATGCGTCTGATCTGTGTGCGCTGGCGCACACATGCTCCTGCAGGCGTGTGAGCGGCAGAGGACCACGTTGTGGAGCTGGTTCTCTCTTTCCCCCTTCACGTGAATCAGCAGGCTTTCCTAGCGCCTCGTCATCCTCTCTGCTATTGCGATGATTTCAGTTCTGTTTTCGTTATTCATTTATAGGAGCTTTATCCCCTATTCAAGACCTTTATCAGATAGGCGGTTTAAGAACAGCTCTTCCTGAATGTGGTTTACGCTTTCATTTTCCTAATGGTGTCTTTAGATGAGCATACCCTTTTAAACTTAATAAAGTATAAGATATGATCAATATTAACTAGAAACTACTGGAGTCTCAGTTTCAATAAGAATGCAAATAGTGTAATTACATCGTTTGGATAAAATCCAGATTATCAAATAAAAAGGTTGGTCAAGGACTGCTACATGTGCATTTTTAAAATCCTTCTGGATCAGATGAATTTTGTTGTCATTTCCTGACCACGAGTCATCTTTTATTGAATGTTACCCAATGAACCTTTGTCCTACTTGCCTGGCTTTATGGGCATCAAGGCCTCCAACATTGCCAGAGGCAGGATGCCAAGGCCTTTCATTACCAGGTATTTTAAAATCAATGGGCATGGATGTCTATTATCTGAAGGGTAGGAGGGAGAGGAGAAAATATCAGAACCTACAGTGCTGCTGACTCAGGAAAGTTCTTTGACTTTTTCCTTAAAAGATGGAGATAAAAGGAAAAAGAAAAAAAGAACGCAGCACTAGTCCGGCCATAACAGGAAGACCTCAGCAGACGAAGCACCCACGCCAGCTACAAATCCATTCCGAACCATGGACTCCCCTTTGTCTCCTTAGACCAAGCTGGACAGACATTAAGTAATACTTATCAGTGACTGATGCAGGCCTACGGTTCCATGTGAAAATAAAGAAAGCATCAGGCCATGTGACAAAGGGGTCCTTACTGTTCTCTGCAAGCTCGGGTAGCTGTGGTCCAGGTACCTTTCCTCTGTGTGACCAAGGTGTGGCAATAGCCTGAGTGAAGATGCCATCCAGCTGGGCAGGATTTGTCCTCCAGCCCCTGCAAAACAATTGTCAGTGTGCACATCTGAATGGACTTGATAATCTGGAGTCCATCTCACAGTAGAAACCTGTGAGCCTCCTCCCTTGAACGGGGCAGAGGCAGACCTCATTGCAAAAGGCTTCCTAGGGAAATCACCACCGCAGTCAGAAATGGTTCAGTTTTATAGCACTGACATTTCGATAATTAAAAAAATTGACTGATTTACTACTATATTTTGGATCTTAAAAAGCCACTTTGTAGCATTTCTTTTCTCATGGCTTTCCAGCTGTAGTAACAACAGACAAAGCTTGGGTTAAGAATCACATGACAAACTGCTCTGCAAGCTCATCACGGGGTGTATCGCCACTAAAGATACTTGGCTACCCCTCCAGTGCCCCCACCTTGGTTTGGAGGCTCCAGGCTTTCCAGGTGGTCCCATCACATAGATACAGTCTGTGGGTGCTTTCTTCAAAATGAAACAGTCCCTTTAATGCCACAGAGCAGTTCTTTGGAAATGAGGGCAGCTGACCCTGTAGGGACGAGCAGTAGTTTAGAACTGATTTAATATAAGTTAATAACACACGTCTACATCATCTGCAGGGCAGCGTCTGTGTTTAGTAAGCCATCCCCAAACGCGGTCTATTTTGTGAATTAAGAGTGGTTATGGCCCAAGGAACTGTCAGCTAGAAGGCAAACAGGAAGGGAAGAATTCCATACCTGTCTGGGGAAGTGTGAGCCAGCTGCGGATTCCACTTTATCAGCTAGAGGCAGTTCTGCCACCTGGATTGTCTTCTGTGGCTGCCTCATGATGGATAGTTTGGCCTTCCGTTCGTGAGCAGAGAAATCGTCACCGTCTAGTTTCAAGGAAACTATGCCGTGATACTTGAGGAAACCAACAAACAAAAACAATGAGGAAAAACAAACAAACATCAAGACAGTAAACAAAAATTTTTGTTCTAATAATGAGGATTTAAAAAATCGCATCAACTCAAAGAGGCAAAAGGATTTTTCCTGATCACCCAACAGTCTAAAGCAAACTTCAGAAAAAAATTCAGATAAGTAGACTAAGAGAAAAGATCTAATAATCTCACAAATGTTTCCATCCATGAAGATGACGTTTAGCAATGCTCTATGCTTACATTGTAGATGGTGTCTGTTCCATTTCTACAAACAGAGGATGGGTGGACCTGAAATCGACAAAGGGCAGAATGTACACAAAGCTGACTAAAAAAAAACAATTAGCAGCCTATTCTGCTAAGGTCCTGTAACAACTGAAATTTTAAAAGAATATTTCCTGAGATTTTTTTTTCATGCCAAGTTCAATAGAATTTTCTAAACCATCATGTCTAACCGCAGATCACTGTCGTGTTGATTTCTGCACCCACTCTATTGGGCAGAGGAAGTGGCTTTAGTTTTTCAGTGCATCCACTACATAGAAAGATTCAGAACACACACATAGGAGAGGGTGCCTTGTTAGAGTCATTGCTTCCACACCCAAGGGGGTCACTTAAATGTGCTTTTATTGTAGGGTCGCTGATGACTCCCTGTCTGCCTTGGTCTAAAAGGAAGCAAAGCAGGATTCATAGGGCTGAATGAATGCAGCTACCACTTTACTTATCACAGTCAGTGGAGTGGGTCAGCATGATATCTGCGCACAAAAAGGCACTGCATGACTCTGCAAAGAACTCACAATGAGAATCCAGTTTCTGCAGTGTCTCTCAGACACTTACCATGATGTACACACACATCTACTCCCGGTATGCCCCCATCCTTACTGATTTGCCATTCCCATGGGTCCTCATCCTCCTCTGAGAGAGGTCTGTGGGATCAAAGCCCTGAAGGGCGTCTCCTTTGATGAGAGATGGAGGAGGCCCTCTTTCCAGATGAGGAGAGCCAGCGGTGGTGAGTAAGGATGACCCTGAGCGCAGCAGCTGCCCGCTGCCCTTCCCCCATGTGCTGTGCTTGCTTTGGTTGAAGGAATTTGAAGGATGGCACCGTCCTGGAGGCATGCAAGATGGCAGGCGATCAGTATACCACACAAACACATAAGTGATGGCATCAACACAGTTCCTGAAACAGCTTGTCATTAAGCCTAGATGAATGAATTTCCCACCAGATGTTGCCTTTTTCCCATTTGCCAGAAACTCCTTCTCTCTTCATCAGTTTCCACCTGGGAAAGCAGGATCCTTCTGCACACGGATGGGGTGATTATAAAGTCATGAAATCCATCCCACAAATCATAGATGAAAATCATCGCCATGGCTTTATAATCATTCCAGACGCTTAGGAAACCAGCTCGCTCCCCTCCTTCTGTGATCCTCATCAACATGGAAGTCTTAGTCGCTGATCAAGTACCACCCCACATGCGCTTTGAAAGTATTCAGTTTTCCTCCAGTCTTTTAGAGGTAGAAACCGGGATTGTTTAAAGATGTCATGTGACCTAGCAGCAGCTATAAACATTTGCAACCAACTATAAGGGATCAAAACGCTAGCGAATCTCAGGAGAGACTTCTACTGAAAACCTCGACTATCAGTGTTTCTGGGAAGGCATGAAAGACAAAACAAAACAAAATCCAAACCAACAGATGAAAAAAGAAAGAAAGAAAGAAAAAAACCAGGCTAGTGAAATGACTCAGCCGGTGAAGATGCTTGCCAACAAGCCTGACTACCAGAGTTGGATCCTGGGAGCCCACATAGTAGGAGAGAACAGACTACCCCCGTAAAACACCATAAGTAAAAAGCGATTAAAAATTAAAGTACAATAACAAACCTCAACCAAAAAGAAAACAACCAAAAAAATGACCTACAGACAGATCCTGTGTGGACATTTATTTTAGTCTTAGCTACCCTGATTTCCAGCGCGGAGCCTTTTTCACAAGCTAAGCCAGTACTCTGCCACTGGGCTATGTTCCCAGCCCCGGGACATCTTTGTAATTTCATATTTTACACACTTAATGTGAGCAGACATTTCTGCTGGAGAAGAGGCACACATGGTGAGGAGAAAGATAGGACGAGAGATGCCGTGGAAATGTGGGTCTACGGAGCCAGGGAGACAGCACCCTTTTTGGTTACAGGGTGAGCGGGGAGACTGGCTCACAGGTGAGAAAACAAATGCAGATCGCAGGCACGACAAGCATAAAAATAAAGGCTTAAACCGGGATGCCACGCCGGACACATCAAATGCCACGTAGATAAGAAACCAGAAGCAGAGGGCCTTTGGCAGAACAGAACCTCAGAGTGCCAAGGGCTTTGCTTTCGGCTTCATTTGCAGGTTGCTCTCCGCGTACCCTTCCCAGGACGGTTTGGCTCCGCATCACCAAATGACTCATTAGTATTCTCCAGCTGCCCCCAAATCCCCAGCCAGCTGCATCTTCACGTCTATTTTTCTCCAATTCCTTCCTTTCTTAGAATTTCCCTGGTCACACTACAGTGGGGGCTCCAGTGTTAGGCGCTGAGAGCCCTCTTTAACAGAGGAAGATAATTACAGCCCTGCAAACTCTGGGGGAAAATAATTGTGCATAGATTCTCACCAACATGGTTTCCCCCTTGGTGAGAACAACAAACGCTTAGAAACAAAGCAACCGGGCCACTGACTTGTTGCTTTTCTGCAGCCATTGCTCCTAGCAGGAGGAAAACCACATGAAGCACAAACCAGAAGAAACCGGAGTCATGATGGAGGCGGCTTTCTTGACAAGAAATTACGCATTTTGATTTGAAGGTGTTATCAAGCACACTGGCTGCTGTAAGCCAGCAGCCATGGCGCCAGGACCGCTCCTGATTTCAAGACGAGGATCAAAAGAATACCTCCTTTTGAGTCCAAAATTTTCACGGCAGCTTTTGTCTTTGTGCCAAGAACGGCATTCACAGGGGAGTTCAGAATTACTTCAAAGACCTCATCATCTTCCTCTAATCCGTCATAGGTAATTGCTATATTCCACATCTTAGTTGACATTCCTACAAGAAGTAAACATTTTAATTACTCTTTAATTGCTATTTCAATCACCTAGGTGTCAGAGAAATATATTAATTAACATGTCTACAGCTAGACTGCAGTAGCCCGAGTGAGCTATTGTACCGCCACCAACTCGCTGAGGCCCTGCTGTTCTCCCAAATAATATAAAAAGACGGCATTTGTTCCTGGACAATGATGGCCGGCCTCAATGCAAACACTGTAACAAAAAGTAAGCCGCATTACACAGGGGGAGAGAAAAAGGTTAGTAGACAAAATCCCAGACATTAATTTTCCTCCCGAACCATCCCCTCCGTTCTTAAGGAATAAATAGTTACTACAATCTGAAAATCTTATAGTTGCAAAACTCTTAAGATGCTGCAGCAGGCAGAAGTGATTATTGGATGGTACTTCAGGCACCTCACCGAATCCTTGAAGTGATTCATTTTCACCAACAGCTGCTTGCCTCGGCTGCTCTCCCTCCCCAGATCATCTAACCCAGGGCTGCTTTTCCTGATGATGCAATGCTCAGCAGTTGGATACTCTCCTAGGGGGAACGTGCGGGCTGAGGGTTATAGACACAGGCTGGTCTAGCCTCCCTTTCTCCTCTCTGCCTCTATCATGGAGTATAAACAAGTTTATTCCATATACTCTTCTGAATTTACCGTAAGTTTTTGTTCACTAAGATATCCCAGCCAATCTGTCCCATCCGGATGGAAAGCAAACCAAACACGAAAGCATTCAGCCTGGAAGACACTCAGCCGTTTCTATGACGGAAACTGTAGGGCACCTTTCTGGATTTATTTAGAAGGGAAGGTGAGGGTAGAGATGAGCAAGCTACGGGGGACACAGGGCAGTAAGAGGACAGTTTAGCCTCTAGGGCAAAGTTTGAAAAGTCTGCCCTACCTCTACTGCCTATAGGTGCCGAGAAAGGAAGCTCTGTAAGGCGGTTAAAGACTGTTTCCCAGGCTGAAAACTGACCTTTCTCCTTGCAGACTGACATGTCTCTAACTCTGCCATCCACAGTCTTGAAGGTATGTGTCATATGCATTTTATGATTGAATCAGTGTCTCATTAATCCCTGTAGCATTCAATGAAAATTGAAACTGTTCACTTCCCCTGTATCTGGGTGCTTGTAGAGGGGAAAAAATAGATGCCTCTGCAATAATTTTGGTAAACAGAATAAGCTGTTGTCCGATTGATGAAGCCTGCAGCATCGACTATGTTCTCAGGTTAATTCTTTTTACAGTCTTTGCAAAGACAAAATTCAGTTCAGAAGTTGAACTGTCTAATATAAAATACTAGTCAATTTCCATCTCATAGATGAATGAGTCTGTCCACCAAAATGTATATTTTATCCAGAAGTTCTTACCTTTGCATTAGAAGCTATAGGGAACACCAGAAGTGCAGCATAATCCAAGCTCTGACCTAAAGGAGTTTGAAACGTCTTGAAAAAGACAAGAGTATCCAGGAGAGTCAGTCCCAGGACTCTCATTGGGTGGAAATATCTGCAGCAATGTCTGAGTCCCCTTGTCTACAGCCTATGCGATCCTCCTGTAAACTTTAGGCTGTCTCTACGTTGTCTTCAACACTAATACAATGAAAGTTATGTGACTACTGTATTGTCCCAGGTTTCAAGACAAGAAAATCAAAGATTTTGCCATCAGTACAGACAGAATGGTTTTTCTGGTTATTTTTTGATTTGTGTTTGGTTGGATAGGTAGATGTAGAACCCAAACTTCTCTAGCCCTTCTCCAGATATACCAGAAAGTCAAATAACTGTTAAAAGCTATGTGTGATTATCTAACAAAACATACAGCATGTGTAGTAGATGCCTGTAGGACCCACACACACATTAAAAAAAGAAGCAATCTTAGCGAGGTTGAGGTTTGGGTCAGGAGTAGAAGGTAGATCAGTTGAATGGAGAAGTCACGTCTGGGGAAAGGAGGCCACAGACTCACGGGTAGATTCTGTAGTCACGCTACAGAGAACCCTGGACACAGGTGGCCAGATTTTGGCTTCAGACAATAGTTCACGAGGGAGAACTTCACGGACGTTCTGAAAGTGAATGCTTTAGCAAACTGAATTTGAGAGTGTCTGCGTGAAGGCTGGGTACCTGGAGACTCAGGGGCTTTAGAGGCAGCTGTGGAAATGAAATGAGCATGCAAAGGGGTGGACGATGAAAAACAATCTGTGAATACTAAGAGTGTTAATATTCGGAGAACTGTTCTGACCGCCAAGCCTCATGATGTTAGGTACAATTTAAATGAAAATCCAATAGAAACATATTTCCAGGTCTCAAGCAGTTGTCCTTCTGTTTGAAAATGTATTTTAGAAAAATGATAGCATCATTTCCAAAGCAAGCAACCAACCAACAACCAACAAAAAATCCAAAAGGGCCTTAAAAGCTTTTGCTGGATCTTATGGAACAGAACTCTTCTTTCATGGGCTTCTGGTGGGCTTCTGATTTGTTGGCGTACATTTCAATCATGTTTCAAGCCTCCCAAGCGTGGGGTCACCCTCTCAGGTTAACAAGATTGGGAGCAGAATTTCATGGCTGTTTGGTTCCCTGCTTTCTCCACTTTGCAGGTGCAAAGTGTTCCTTAACTCCCTGAGATATACCTGGGTCTTCAAAAGGCTGGAACCACTCCCTTCCCCGTTTCCAGAAAATGAAAGGTCATGGGCTAGAGAAGAGGTGGCCTTTCACAAATACACCCCCCTTTATGGAGTAAGTGAATTCCTGGATATCTTCCTACAAAGCAGATTTCTCTGTTGAGAGACATTCTCTCAATATTTTTTAGTAAATGCCACATTAGAGAGCTATTCCTTTGGAAAACATTTTGACTTTTCAGAATGATGAAGATTTGATTAATAATGCATCAAATCTTCCAGGGGCACACACTTTAAAGGAGAGCGCTCATTTTCTTTAGAGTATTCGCACAGGCACTTAAACACTTCAGGTTAGTCCCAACAGCTGAAAGCGTTCCCAGGACTCCTGTTTGCAAAGTTAGGTAAAGCCCTACAGTTCAAGCCTTCGCCCCACCTAAGACAGAGTTCTCCAACACAGAAAACCATGTGCAGGATGGCCCATTCTGTTTCTCTTGTATGGGGAAGCCGATATTTCCAGAGAAACAAATAGATTGCTCTCAGCAAAAGGGAAAGGATGGAGCTGGGGACATCTAAAAGAGTCAAAGATTTACAATATGAAAGTATATAAACATTTACAGCACCTGCGGACGTGGGGAATTCTTTAATTCTCTAAAGTAAGGCTTCATGATATTAAATTATTTCTGGCTTAATAAATTCCAAAATCATGAGCATCCAAGCATGTGGCTTTTAAAAACTGTATAAAATATGCTTATATTATTTTTCAATGTATAAACAATCCCTAAAATCCTAAGACTATTGGAGCTCCACCCCCAAAGTCATTAGTAGCTATCAAAACAGCATGTAAACTCTTCTAGACAAACGGGCATTTATCTTATGCAGTGGATACTCCAAGAGATAAATTTCTGAGTCTCCCCTAGTGTGATACATTCTAGTTTCTTTCAACCCAAACAGAGTGCCTGGGCAGGGGGGCTGCTGGAAACCTAACTTGCAACAAACAGCTATGGATAATGAAAAGGACATAAGGCAAAAATGATTGACTTTCAAACACATCCTTTAACATGAGGACAAAAAGAACATTAACCCTTTGGCAGTAGAGCTGAAGGCAGAAGAACATGCAGAAGCCTGAGGATAAACATCAAATTCAGAGCAGCAATGATGTGGTCAGCCTAGAAAACAAACTAATCCGTGTTAGAAAGCTCAATAACCCTAGGAGGCTGACGACAATATCTGAGCTATCACAGTCAAATCGAAGGCTCACTGTTACAGGCTGGATTCTATCCCTCCAGAGCCTATAATTTGAGGTCTTCCTAAGCTAACTGCCAGGATGTCACGATGGGGACCCTATTTGTAAATGGGGTAATGGCCTGAGCAAGGGTTAGCATGAGGCTATCGCGGGATGGGGTAGTTCCTTAACTTCAGTTCGCTGAGTCCTGATGACAAGGGAGAATTTATCCACAGGGAGAGACAAGGACCAGGGTGATCCAGCAGAAGGAAGGACCAACAAAAGGCACACAAGGAAGGGACAGGATAGATTTTCCCTCACAGACTCACCTGTTGACTGAACAGCCTCTGGAACTACAAGGCAATAGCTGTGTTTGTTTGTTTTTTCTTCTTCTTTTTTTTTTTTTGAGAAGTGTTGCTCTGTAGCTTTGGAGCCCGTCCTGGAACTAGCTCTTGCAGACCAGGCTGGCCTCGAACTCACAGAGATCCTCCTGCTCTGCCTCCTGAGTGCTGGGATTAAAGGTGTGCGCCACCACCACCGCCCTGCACAATAGCTATGTTTAAAACTACCCAGTTGGCAACACTTTGTTATGGGAAAACAATATAATCTTCGTATTCTATGCTTCTTGTGAACAACACAAAGACATTCCTTCCCTAATACTAAGATCATCAGTTTGGGGATGAAGACATTCAGTCATTTAGTGTCGAGTGAGCTTATACTTGGTAGAGTTGTCACAGTGCCAAACACCTCTGCAGCAGGCCTGGCTCCTTCTCTAACACTTTTCTTTCTCCATTTCTTCTTAGGTGAGTGATCCATAGGGAACAAGGGAGAGCCATGCAGAACAAGGAGATAGACAAGCTCATCCCCCAGGAGGAGCATAGAAGAGCAGTGTCCAGCCTCTGGCTTTAAGGAAGATTTCCCCAGGGAAGCAGTGCTTTTGTATTTGTGCTTCAGCCTTCTTCCTCTTCCTCCTCCTCCTTCTGCCCATCAGAATGCTGCCTTCCCTAGGAAATCTTCCAGCATTTTCTTTACCCCAAACCATGGCTTACACTTTGGGTTCCAAAGTACTGTTGGCAAATATTTTTATGTCTGTGTGCTGCATATAATAGAGCATCTTCAGAAGAAGCTATAGTTTCATATTTTACATTTCACACCTCCCAAAATTTTCCACAGATTTTAATCAAAGTAAGTACCATTTAATTAAATAACAATTTGCCCTGAAAGCACCTTATATCAACTTATTTCACTAGAAATCATTTAGTTCATTAGGAATCTATATAATCCTAACATTTGAAAATTTTCTACTAAAATATGTGGTTATTAAATTACCATTAAATTATAATAATATTTAAAATATCTTATTTTTCTAGATTATTTTGGATATTTCCTTTGATTTTTTATGTTGATTATTTGCTATGATCTCTTTTTCTGTTAAATAAATATTCACTTGTAATAAAAAAACATATAAGGGCAGAACTTCAGGCCAAATGCGTCTGTTGAGAACAGGGTGGTACGGCTCCCTGATGATCCTCTGCTTGTATAATATCCTCTGAATTTGTATAATATCCTGTCTTCCCAGCAGTCTCCAGACAGCTTATAGAACATGAAACAAACTGTAAACACGAAACGTACCTGGGTCAAACTGGATCAGCTTGGAAGGCGTAACAGTAAAATCTTTTCCAACTACAGCTGACACTTGGTTGACCTTAGTGGGGGAAGAAAATCTCATTTAAAAAATAAAAGCAAATATTCTGCACTGGAGAAACATTTACTTTCCTGCCATACTAGACTAAATTCATGATCTCAAGTCTGTTTTTAATGTTAGGTAAGATTTTAAAAATTATAATAAACCATTTTGGGTCCAGACTTTGTGGTATGCTTTAAAAAAATAGTTAACTGGTTACTTCTTCTTTAAAGGTATCCAGTTATTGGAAAAAGAAGAATAAAATTTAAAACCCTATTGTTCTCTTTGTTATGAGTGCCGTTTTATTCCATTACCTCTCTTGGTTTTAAAATGGAGAAGGGGTGGGGGGCGCGCAGCCCTGAGAGTCTGTGCACTGTTAGCCAGCTCTGAGGGCTTCTGAAGGTTCCATGCCACTGAGAGCCCTTAGGCCAGATTAACCAGACAAGTCCTCAGCATTGTTTTCCTGCTGGGATGAAACCATCACTCTGCTCCAACTGAACGAGAGCTTTGTGGGGCTGACAGACCTGGTAAGCCACTCTGTGAAGTAACTCCACACCCAGGACCCACAGCCTTAGAGGCCTCATGGAAGCTGGAAAAACGGAACACTACCCTGGTCTAAAGCAACTACTGATGGCTCCACTGGGTCCCTGATCCAAGACTAAAATCTAAAGAGGCATATTTAGGGTTCTGAAGCCATGGTCTTAGATTCCCAATGGAAGCCTACATGTCTGTTTAAAAAAAAGTCTATGGTGAGCTTGGAAAAGGCCACTGAATGAGCCCTTGGGTGACCATCGCCGGCAGCTGCTAATTTTTCACATTTTTAAGATGTTGAAGATGGTCAAGACAGGGAAAGGAATGAAGTACACAACTTGAAGCTCTAAAATGCCCATTCCTGGGGTCTCAGACAATGTCTCTCTTTCCAACCAAGATGCTAATAGGTTGATGGTTCTGTCTAGAAACATCTTGCTGAAGAAGGGATTACCCCCTAGGCTTCTTCCATTTGCTCTTTGTCTGTAATGCCAAGGCTCCCCCTGAACCAGCTTTTGCTGGGAAAAGGCAGCCCATTGTACACCTGCAATCACCATATGCTGGAGGTTACATTAGTCTGCATGGGTCTCGCACATGCAATTACCCAGTATTTACCACCACTGCGCTTACAGAATCCTAGGTTGGAAAAGCATGTCGGAGGCAAGGTGTTTGGAAAGACAGGTCGGGTGAAGGGGGACAATCCAAAGAAGGCAAACAGCACAGGGCAAAGAATATCTTCTCTCTCTTCTCAGTCAAGTACTCATAAGAGCTTATGCAAAGTGGCAGGTTATACTCGATATGGAGATGTCCCCAAAGCCTCAGGGACTGTACTTAGTGAAGGCCTGCACACTTAGCTGTCGGGTTCCTACAACTTACGTAGACTAAGGTCCCATGTAGGTTCTTTCTACGAGTCGAGATGAATGGTAACATAGACTTAAATGTGTCACTCAAATATGTGACACTTTCTGTGAAGGCCTAGGAGATTGTTCAAAAGTTACACCAAGCTAATTCTCTTTTTTTCCCCATAGCCCTTCCCTGGAGTTATGGGAAATGCCAACTTTTCTCCTCTAATGATAAAACACCAGCAGGTACGGGAGACAGAGACCTGTATCCACTAGAAAGAAACTCAGAGAGTCTGGGTGTGGTCAGGGTTTGGAGAGCTCTTAACTCCTTGTAACTAGGACTATCAGAAATGCCCTTTTGCCCAGAGGCTCATCTCATCAGACTGCGTTGAAGTCTCTCCTGTTCTCCACTGAAGCGAATGAACTAGCTCTGCAGGCCTCTCTGAAAGTACCTTCTCAAGCTCATTCAACTCTACAAGCCACACTTGTGCTCCACCGTATAGGAAGGACAGCAAATCTGGCCAGAAGTGACAAAGGGAAGGCGCTTACACTTCAGGAGACTGTCCCAAAGTGCCCTTATGCTTCTGCACGGTGTGGATACATCTTAGGGCAGGTTTATGTCTCCTGATTTACCTTGTCCATTGAGGCAGGGACAGTGATCCTATTCCATTCAAAGAGGACAACTGGTGTCTGGTACTTGTCTTAGTCACCACATAGAAGCTGTAGACACCTTTCAAGGTGGAGTGTAATACAGGCCCACTAAGCAGGATACCCGACTCTCTGTGAAATCAAACTTTGAAAGCTAAAGAGTGTGTAGAAAGAGACAGATTTCAAAACCAAAAGCAGATCTGAAAAACTGTCTAGGAATTCACTGAAGGGCTGAGGGACAAAGACGTTGTGTGCTTGGACTCCCTGGCACATAGGGCAGTTTGATTTCCTTGGCCATTTGGAGTTTTTCTAAGAAATCATCAAAGGCACTAACCAACAACATTAAGCTCTATCTCGACAATTTGCATTTTAGAGTTGTTACCTCTATGCCCACAAAGGCAGAATCCACAGAATAGCCCCTTCTGGTAACTTCCAAGGGCAACAAGCCCACATTCTCACAGACCTCGTATTCAGTCTGGAACCATTCAATAAAAGACCACTTCAGCTCCAAGCTGTGCATGAAGAAAAGAAAAACGGTGATCAGAAGCTACCTATAAGAACATCCCTCAGTATCGGCTAGATGGGAGACTCAACACTGATTGCCATCAAGACAGCAAAGGCGTTTGGGTAACCCATGTCAATGACAGAAATCGCTCACACTTATTTGAAGTGTTGGTTCATGACTAACATTTGGGTTATCTTATTTGATGACCTTATAATGACCTTGTGAGGGAAGAGAGAAAGTGTTAGGAACTCTATTTTTTCAATGAAATACATAAGATTAGAAGATTTCCAAAAGTCCCATGGTTGTTAGTGACTAGGCAGAGTTTCAAATGTGAGCATGTGAAAGCAAAGTGACCAGCAGGCGTGAAGCTCAAGAGTCCATTTATTTTAGCAAGATCTCTGAAGTTGGGTTCACTTTAATGAAAAGTCATCCTCAGGATGTGCTTAGGACTTCAAAGTGTTTGCATGCATTGTACCTGATGCCTATTCCTGGTTCTGTGCATGAGGAAGAGATGCACTAGTGTGCACCGTGGGTGCAAGCCTGGTCATCCCCCGTGTCCACCAAAGAGTGGGTCGAGAACTCGCTGCTCGTGCTGACAGTCACAGAGCAGGTACACATCCCTCTGTCTACCTTACCTCATCTCTAGATGACTCACACTACAGTGTAACTACAGGGAAAATAGCTGATCTACTATATTGTTCAGAGACTGATGACAAGAAAAAAGGTCTATGTACCTTCAGAATGACATAATTCCTTAATAAATTATTTTGAATTATGGCTGGTTATATCTGCAAAACCCCTGGGACACAGGGGGCAAACTGTATATAGCTGAATGTGATTCATAAACATTCCTAATATATCATGAGTAAATCTGACCCTTGATGGAAAATGTCATATCTAATGGTTGTCATCTAAAGAACTTAAAAAGAGGGGTTGGAGAGATGGGTCAGAGGCTAAGAGCACTGACTGCTCTTCCAGGGGTCCTGAGTTCAATTCCCAGCAACCCACATGGTGGCTCACAACCATCTGTA